>LR543579.1:11012-115357 GCA_900536305.3 Caenorhabditis sp. 40 LS-2015 | reverse complement strand
ACCCCCCCCCCCCCCCCCTTCTTATTTGATCCCTCATGCCAACGAGCAGTAACAAAAAGGGACGCATACATCAACAAAACAACTCATCTAGCAATGTGCAAAACGTCCGCGAAGCCCCAGAAAAAACACCACTCTCTTATTATCTGCTACTCTTTTGCTCCCTCTCTTTTTCTCTGTCTCTCCTAGTTTCTCAGCTGCATGGTAATTATGAAGAAAACGGAGGAATTTCCAAAGCAGCAAGTGTGAAAGAATAGGCTCATGATAGTTAACGGAGTGAGAGGGATCCACACAATACTTCTACCATGCAACTCACAAACAATGGAAATTGTTGAAACAGAAATTTTTCGGAAAAAAAGTTCCAACAGAAAAGATGTGTCGTGAGCCTAGCAATAGAGAATGGGGGAGAGTATATTCGAATAGAGAGAACGACAACAAAACTCTAGGAGATTCCCCATTTCCATTTCCCAAGGGAGAAACGCATCGGTTGCCACGGGTAACCAAGCGTTGGCGACTTGTGCTAGAGAGACTTCAACATCGACTAATGTAGAAGAAAGATGTGGAAGATTAGAGGAGAAGAATAGAAAGTTTGAAGGGATTTCGAGGACAGGCTAATTAGGGGCTTGAGATTTATTAACTGCACTAGACCAGTCACATATGAAGACTCGAAGAAAATGGGACTTTTTTTTCTTTTGAATAACCGCCAAGAAAACCATCTTGATCCTAGGGAAGTTGATACATGAGGAGCTCCATTCAAGCCGAATTTCACCGCTAGTTTTTTGGCCTACTGAATCTGAGGATTTCAGACCTTGCCGACCACCATCTTTTTGATCGTCTCCTTACCGTCACTTTGACAAGACTTATCTTGGTTCCTGTGGCAGATATGAGAAAGTAACCAACTAACAAAACATTGCTCTTCTTGTCCTGAACAATTTGTTAGTTGACATCTGTTTCATATCTGTCACAGGAATCGAAATAAACTTGACCAAGACCAAAGACTAAAATGATTCTCTGACGCTCTAACTTTTAGATCTCTGTGAAACAGAAAAGTTGAATAAAAAAAAAGAGAAGCGGATAAATTGGAATGAAGAAAAAGAAGAAAGAGAGCAAAGAAGGAGCTCGCGGAGCACAGCAGCTCTGAAAGGTGTGTGCGTGTAATTGTGGAGAGGGCATAGAACGGGGTGGGGAAGAGAAGGGAATGGATTTAGGGCTATGGCTACAATGTGGTTGAGGGGGGAAGGAGAAGTGAGAAGGCAAGATTGGAAAATGAGAACAGAGCAAAGAGCATTTGCAGATTCTAGTTAGAGCTTTTGGGTGACGAAAAAGGAAACCTTAATATGGGAAATTTGAAACGAAATGAAGCCGTATATCAATGTTTTGCATAGTACACATGGTGCGGTTTTCTTTCCAAGTTTTTTTTTTCATTTTTCTATTGGCATGTGCGCTAGTAAGGACAGGTTTAATTGGTTTTCAGATATGGACAAGTGAAAATCGAGCAGACACTTTAGCCAGACTTATCTTGCTTCCTGTAACATATATGGAAGAGTGGTCAACTA
The DNA here is from genome assembly GCA_900536305.3 of Caenorhabditis sp. 40 LS-2015. Classification (NCBI taxonomy): domain Eukaryota; kingdom Metazoa; phylum Nematoda; class Chromadorea; order Rhabditida; family Rhabditidae; genus Caenorhabditis; species Caenorhabditis tribulationis. The sequence continues at coordinate 113,804 of LR543579.1, read as the reverse complement.
GCAAAATGTTAAGGACAAAATTAGCTATATTTTGTTAGTTGACAACTTTCTGATACCTGCTACAGTGATCGAAATAAATTTGATGATAGATTTGTCGCGAAAAAAATGAACGGGAAGCAGAATAATCAGACTGTGCACTCATAGAGTCTATAGAAACCCTCTGAAACAGAAATTTGTGGTATTTTCGCCTTTTGTTGTTTTCATTATTTCATTAGAACTGGAAAGCACGGAAAAAGGAATCTTAGTCCGTGTCGTTTTCAATGGATAGATAGACTAAATCATTCAATTGACAACAGGATCCCTAAAATGTTAGCTGTTCCACATGCAAAAAGTTGTTTTGTGTATACATTAATTTTTTGAGTTTATCAAAGAATTTCGATTATTGTTAGAAATGTTCAGTGAAAATCGGGAAATTCGTGGAATTTATGTTCAAAATTGACCAAAAACGTTTTCGGACGGAATTTGAAATGCTGAAAGGTGAAACTTCTCTCAATTTTCACCTGTTTAAAGTTCCATTTCAGATACTGTAACTTTAATCAGCAAGGTTTTGTATGTATCAAAAATTGCACACTGCGATGTCGTGAACATTGCGAACGCTGTAATGGAGCTATGTTTTGCTTCAAAATATGTAATCAAATGTGTAGATTCCGAATATCATAATGAAAACGATCTAAACTTCCTCTAAACACTCGAAAAATAGCTTCAAATAGGCCATTTTCCAAAAGTGTTGTCTTTCGTGGCCACCGTTTTCTCGCTCACTTTTCACTGTTTCATTGAACTTTTCTTAATTTTTCAGGCAAGAAATAGCTCCATTCCTGAGTTGACATTAGAGGTGGCAATACAATTGTCATGACATTGTAAAAACTTGCAGATCAAAGTTACAGTATCTGAAAGGGTGACTTGAAACACAAAGAATAAACAATCAGTGATTGTCGAACAAACTGGTTATTACTGTATTAGTAATCAAGAATCCTTGAAACAGAAAATGAATTTATGGAGTTTTGAGATTATTACTGTTTCATTCTGAAATTGTTAAGAACTTCTTTGAAGTTCAATAATGATTCTCGATATGGCGAGAATGCAGTGAACTTTGAAGCATTTTGAGCCAACGAAGATGTGTAGATGAACTAACTAGACGTAAAACCTACTATTTTCAAGTAACACTTCAATATTATTCATTCAAACTTCACAGGTATTGCAAAAGGTTTGAAGGATTTTGAACTTTTCGAATAATTTGGCGCGTTGCAGCTCGCAACGCGGGCGCTGGAATACACTCGAAATACGACAAAACATATCAGAATCTGTATCTTTAATATCCGATGAATAGTCGATGATTTTGAGCCATTTCACACGCCGAAAGTTACCATCTGCAATTTTGTTTCACAAATTCATTGGAACAGTAATAATTGTGATAGTAGACTGTAATTCAAGCGAAAACTGACAACCTGTTAAAGATTCACATTGAAACAGAACATGTTTTCAACACCAAGAAAACACATCAAGTTCAGCATGAGAGCATGTATTCATGTACAGTGAGACAGCAACAGTTGAAAAGAGAAGAAAATCAGTGGAGCAATAAAGCATCGATTCTCTGCTTGAAGAGTCTCGGATTCTTTCGCATCCAATCTTTTTTTCGACTCTTGTCACTTCACCCTTCGATGTTCCTTCCATCAGGCCTTATATTCAACTTCCTTGTTATCCATATACTTTTTATGAGCCACCAGGAAATCCTTGTGATGATTGGAAAATCGGAAATTGCTCAGCCTAGAATCCTGAAGCTTTGCTTTCGTCATCGGAATTGCAAGCTCAAAGGAATTGTGTAATCTGTTTGGAAAATCTGAAAATTCCATTGAAACCGACTAGAAATCCAGGCACTATGACCAGCCTTTCCCTCCGATTCTGAAAGTCTCTAAAATGTTCCGAGAACCTGAAAAATATATCGACACACCGAAAGTTACCATCTGCAGCTTTGTTTCAAAAATTCATTGGAACAGTAATAATTGTTATAGTAGTCTGTTATTCAAGCAAAAACTGTCAACCTGTTAAAGTTTTACATTGAAACAGAACATGTTTTCAACACCGAGAAAACACAAAATTTAGCATTAGAGAAAGTTTTCATTTACAGTGAAACAGCAACAGTTAGAAAGAGAAGAAAATCAGTGGAGCAATAACGCATCGATTCTCTGCTTGAAGAGTCTCGGATTCTTTCGCTTCCAATTTCTTTTCGACTCTTGTGACTTTATCCTTTGATGTTCCTTCAGTCAGTACTTATATTCCACTTCCTTGTTATCCATACACTTTTTATGAACCATCTGCAAATCCTTGGGATCATTGGAAAATTGGAAATTGCTCAGCCTAGAATCCTGAAACTTGCCTCTTGGTATCAGAAAATTTTTCTTGCAAGCTCGAGTGTTCTGTGTATAAATCTATTTAGTATTCCCTTGAAACCGACTAGAATTCCAGCCGCTCTGACCATCCTTTTCCCCCAGATTCTGAAAACCTCCAGAAAGTTCCGACAACCCCGAATAAAGATTACATATGTATTGGGAAGCCCGTGCTCAGCTGAACTTCCAACTTTCGGTCGCATTGCGTTAAATAGGAACCGTATTGGTGAGAAAGTCATATATTTCCGGCACTGTTCACAGGAAATTCGCAAAAAATTTCACCTGTTTCAAAGTAGCTAATAGGGCAACATCGGAAATCTCATTTCACTGAAGCAAATGATCCAGGAAGTAATTTAAAAATTTTGTAAATTGTTTGTACCACCGACTATAATGCCTTCTCAGAACTCTCTGTTTCAAAGAATAGTGATAGAAGACAGTCATGTCATCAACGCAGTTGTGACAAGAGGAATAACTTTGAACCCAATTCAAAATTTGATTATTGGGACCTGGAACTTTGAGTTCCAAGACAGAATAGCAGTTCTGAAACTGAATAATTCGAGAAACATCATCCCGTTCCCATCAGAGGAAGCGTTCAAAGTTCGCTTGAACCGAATCTTCTGTTTCCACAATCGTTTCGTTCACAACAATAGTCATTATTCGTCAAAAAAAGGGCACAGTTTGTCAATCGGAATCCATTTACTCCATTTAAACGGTGAGGGTTGTTGAACTTTTCACAGCAAATTTGTGTGTTTGTTTTTTGGGATTGTGGAACAGCAAACTGGTGGATGAACGTTAGTGGCATCAGAATGGACTCAATTTTAGTTGAAAGCCTATAAAAAATTACATCGGTTGCCTCATGATCAAAAGCAAAATCGAGGCCGTGGAACGTTGGGAAAAGACGATAGGCATCCTTAGAACATGTGAAGGGCACCTTACTATGGACGCATCTGGTCCAGTTGTAAGGTTAACATCCTGATTTTATGCTCATTTGAAAGCCCGTAAAAAGTTACGTAGAACCATGCGCGAGTCAGATAAATTGATGCGGTTGAACGCTTGGAAAAGAGATTCAAAGATGGGGTAACTTGAAACAGTTGGAACGCTCTTTACACAGCTTCCTTTGGCTGGCTTTGTTATTGTACAAAACAATTGATTTTGATTTCATTTGAAAGCCCGTAAAAATCTACCTAAAATACCCTGTTTTCAAATGAATCGAGGCAGTAGAACGTCTGGAAAAGTGCTATGAATATAGGAAACCTTAGAACCTTTGAAGAACCCTTCTGTACTGATATGATTGCAGCTTACCCGGTGTTGATAAGACATGTTTAAATTTGGTTCCATTTGAATGCCCATAAAAAGTTACATAACATACTTTGGAGTCGTGGGAGTCAAGACCCCAGAACCTTTGTAAAAGGTGGTTGGAAGTTGAGCATTCCATAGACCTCTTGCATCCCAAACTAGCACTGACTTGCAGACTTGGCAAACTTCCGTCCGGCCCGGCCGGTGAAAAATCTGATTTTGGCCCTGCCCGGGCCGGCCCGTAGTATGTCTGCTGCCTAGGAGCCCTTGAGTAGTCACCCGGGTCTCAGATTCGCATGGTCTGTGTCAGGTCGATCAACCTGCTTTCAAATTCCACACCCGGAATTCCCGATCTTCCGTTTACTTCCCCCCTAATCACCCCACTACTACTTCCTCCTCGGAAAAAGACCTTGAATCCCATGTTCTCTTCGTTTCCTTTTTTCATTATAAGCTGTGAAAATCTCTCTCTCTCATCATCAAAAATCTAGTGGGGGAGGAGGCTAACCTTGAGAAAATTACGCGAAGGCGTAGGAAATCAGATAATTCCCTTGAGAGGATCCTTCGTGTTGTCTCTCTGCGTCTCTTCGAATCACACACTATTTCCTTCGCCCTGATGCCCATCGCTTTACGTTTTACAACACCTACCTGACGGCGCCAGCAACAGCAGCGGCAACAGCCAAACAATTCGACCTTGCCAATCACAATCTCTTCAAACAATCTGTTAAGCAAAAGACACAAACAGACGACGACAAAAAAAATAGGAGAAGAAGAAAAATGTTGGGAGGTTGTAAACCTGTAGTAAGCGACCGCCCACTTCGGTAAAGTTGGAAGGTAGAGGGGGCTGGCTAGAGTATAAAAGGGCACCGGCGACAGGCCATTCTTCAGTTCCCATCTCGCCATGGATCTCGAACAAAGAATCAAAGCCTACCGCTTCGTCGCCTACTCGGCCGTCGCCTTCTCCGTCGTCGCCGTCATCTCGGTAAGCCAAGGCCCTAGGCCTGGACCCAATCATACCTATATGACTTTCAGGTGTGCGTCACCCTTCCAATGGTGTACAACTACGTGCACCATGTGAAGAGAACCATGCACTCCGAGATCAACTTCTGCAAGGGATCCGCCAAGGACATCTGGTCGGAGGTCAACCACCTTAAGGCCATCCCAGCCGGAAACCGTACCGCCCGTCAAGCCGGATATGATGCTGGAGTCTCTGGAGGATCCGCTTCCGCCGGAGGAGGTTGCGACGCTTGCTGCCTTCCAGGAGCCGCCGGACCAGCCGGTACCCCAGGAAAGCCAGGACGTCCAGGAAAGCCAGGAGCGCCAGGACTCCCAGGAAACCCAGGACGCCCACCACAGCAGCCATGCGAGCCAGTCACCCCACCACCATGCAAGCCATGCCCAGCCGGACCAGCCGGACCACCAGGACCACCAGGACCAGCCGGAGACGCTGGCAGCAACGGAAACCCAGGAGCGCCAGGAAACGACGGACAGCCAGGAGCGCCAGGAAACAAGGGACCATCGGGACCAAACGGAAACCCAGGAGCCCCAGGAGCCCCAGGACAGCCAGGACAGGACGCCGCCTCCGAGCCAATCACTCCAGGAGCACCAGGACCAGCCGGACCAGCCGGACCACAGGGACCACCAGGAGCCCCAGGACAGCCAGGACACGACGGACAGCCAGGAGCGCCAGGACCAAAGGGACCAAACGGAAACCCAGGAGCGCCAGGAGCCGACGGAAACCCAGGAGCCCCAGGACAAGCCGGAACTTCCGGAGGTGCCGGAGAGAAGGGAATCTGTCCAAAGTACTGCGCCATCGACGGAGGAGTCTTCTTCGAGGACGGAACTCGCCGTTAAGCGATTCTTTGACCTTTCGTTGCACACTGCCATCAATAAAATATATCGAACATTCCAAAAAAACACTTGTTGTTGTTGTCTTCTTGAAAATTGAAATTCTTGCTTGCTATCTAGCGTCTGATCTTGGCGGAAAACGTTAAAATCGCTTCGAAAGACCGGTTCTCGGCTTGTTTATGGTCCATTGGCCACACAAACAACAAAAAATGGTCCCCCAACAGAAAAAAAAACAAAATTTTCTGCTTCAAAAAATCAAGGGGACCTTCGTGTCCGCTCTGTCTTCAATATTGCCAGAACACACATAACTCTTTCAACGAGATGCGAGTAAAAACGGAACACTGATTTGAATTTCTGAATTCTTCTCCAAATTTTTTCTTAAATTTCCAGATTTTCAGTTAGATTTTGGTTGAAAAAATGTTTGAAAGTTTATTTGAAGTACGGTAGTTTAAAGGCGCAACACTCAATACTTCTTGATTTGTTGTTATAGTACGGTATCTCAAAGGCGCATGCACAAAAAACATCACCTAGGTTTCGACACGATCCACGTAAATCCAGCTGGAATTTTTTTAGAATTTTCGAAGTGAATTTTTCAGATTTTCAGGTCGATTTTCACGGAATTCTTCGTTTTTTCTTCACTTTTACTGTCAAAAAATTATAAAAGCTCAGAAAATCTATAAATTACCAGTTAGAAATCATAAAAACCAATTTCCCAGTCTCCAAACTTGACCAATTTTCTGCGATTTCTGATCATTTACTAATATCGAATTAGCCCAGAAAGACGAAAAATCAGATGCCAATCGTTTCCGTAATTCGATTTTCGTCGAAAAATCCGCCCGAAAACACTCAATTTTTCGCAAATTTCCCTCCAAAAATCGACAAATTCTCAGATTTTTTTCCCCCTATTTTTCCCAGGTATTATCATTGAGAACACCGGAAAAGCCTCTTCTTCTTCACTGCCGGCCGCTTCAATTCACCGCAAACAAGAGCGGAAAATCGATATCGGGAGGCGGTGGTGGCTGCGGCCGCCATGTCGTGTTGGACACGTCGACGTTTCCTCTTTCTCGCGATTCTGAACTAGTTTTTTGATTGAAATCGGTTTAAACTTTGATTTTCCTGTGTTTTTATGCACATTTTCGAATTCTACAGATAATTTGGAAGATTTTGACTCTAAAATTGAAATTTTTGGCTGATTTTGAAAATTTTTGAGACCAAAAATCAGAAAAAAAAAATGTTTTTTCTTGATTTTTTTTTAGATAAAATTGTGGTTTTTGGAGGGTTCTGACTTTGATTTTCGGGATTTTCACCTAATTTTTGATATTTTCCCTTGATTCCTAACTTTTTTGAATTTTCTCAACTTTCATCGAAAAATTTTCAAATTTTCCAATTTTTTCCAGGTAAAACCATCATCATCACAATTCGATAGTAAATCGATCAACAGTCTAAACAGAAAAAAGTCCTGAAAAATGGATGAAAAATCGAGAGAAACCCGGGGAAAAGCCGAGAAATCGGCGTCTCCGGACAAATCGATCGATGAGCGGGTCCATCAGCAGCTGGTCTATAAGGATAATCGAATCATCGACCTGAACAATGTGATATTGGATAAGGAGCGGCAGATTCTGGATTTGCAGGTGTGAAAAACTGCGAGAAAATCGGCAAAAAATGAGCCGAAAATCGAAAAAATTGAGCAAAAAAAAATTTTTTTTCAATCTTTTCTGCATCTTTATTAGCTCGTTTTTCACCCATTTTTTTCATTTTTGGGTCATTTTTCACCCAGAAAACCTCGAAAACCCAAAATTTCGCTCTCCAGGAACGAGTCCGCGAGCACAACGAAGTGGCTACCGTCAAGAATCAGGCGATGCGAATCGTCCAGCAGAAGTTCGAAGAGCTCCATCGCGACAAGAAGGACATGTCGACGGAGACGGAGCCGAGTCTTCTGAACGCTGCTTCGAATCAGAAGACGTCATCGTCGTCAACGTCGTCGGAGAGACGAGCCAGAAGCTCGTCTCCGGGACACGTGATCGCGGCGAGAAGTAGGTGGAAACATTAGCGAAGATTTGAGCCCTGAAAATCGCAAATTTCACTTGAAAAACACAATTTTTCGTTCAAAAAGCCCAATTTTGACCTGAAAGTCATAGTTTTTCCATGCAGAATGTGTCAAATTTTGGCTGAAAACGACCAAATTCGACTTGAAACCGCGAAAATGTTCTGAGTCTGCAAAGCGCGACATTTCGACCTGAAAATCATATTTTCAAGGCGAAAATTATGAATTTCAAGTTGAAAAACACGATTTTTCGTTCAGAAATTGCCCAATTTCGATCGGAAAACATCAAGTTTGACCTGAAATCTTCTTGAAGCTTCTCCCGGCGGAATTCGCCCAAATTTCTACTAGAAATTGTATTTTTAAGCCAAAACCATCAATTTTGACCTCAAAATCTGGTTTTTTGAGCTAGAATTCATCAATTTCGAGTAAAAAATAACGAAAATTGGCCTAGAAATTTTTGAAAAGTCAACGAAAAATTGGCTGAAAATAACGATTTTCAGGAATAAAACTTACCAAAATAGGCGAAAATTCAATTTCCAGGGAAAAATGGCTCGTGAAATTTCAAATTTTCCGCCAAAAATTTCAAAAAATCTCAAAATTTTTCCAGAAACCATAACACCGAGCGCCTCTACCGGCACTTTCTCACCGCCACCACTGGATCCGCCATTCGAATCCTCCTCCACGTCTTCTAAACTCTCGATTCTACCCGACATCGACGCGATCCATCGGAAACATCATCAGCGAAAACGAGTGACGTTCGATTTGAATCCCAACGCGCCCGTCTCGATTCTGACGTCGTCGTCTTCTTCGCGACACTCTCAGATGACGTCGACGTCTTCTTCGGGAATGCATCAGAATGCTTCCGAAGCGTTGGAGCACGCGTTGACCGAGGCGGCCGCGGAGAACGCGCTCCTTCGACTTCAGGTCTCGGATTTGAATTCGGCGGTGGAGAAGATGAAGCAGGATTATGAGGCGGAGATTGTAAAGTACACCAAGGAGGCGAAGACGGCCGGGTTGAAGGCGAAAGTGGCGGCGACGGCGAGAATCAAGGAGTTGGAGAGTGGGTTGGAGGAAGTCAACGGGAGATTTGAGGAGAAGGTGAGGCTGGAAATTGAGCTAGAATGAAGAATTTGGGTTCTAGAGGGTTCTGGAGGATTCTGGAAGATTCCAAAGAGTACCGAAAGCTTTCGGAAAGTTCTAGAAGGTTTCAGAGATTCCGGTAAAAGTCTGAACGATTCTGAAAGACTCTAGAGGATTTTGAAGAATTCTGGAGGAGTCTGAAAGCTTTTGAAGGATTCTAGAAGGTTCTGGAGGATTCTGGAAGCTTACGGAAGATTTCGGATGCTCCTGGAGGATTAACTAGGCTTCCAGAAGCTTCTAGAGGCTATCAGCAAGTTTTTGGGAGTCGTGGAGCATTTTGAAGTGTTCTGGAAGATGTTGACGGATTCCCAAGAGTGTCGAGAGCTTCTAGAAAGCTCTAGAAGGTTTCAAAGATTCTGGTGAAAGTGTGAATGATTCTGAAGGACTCAAGAGGATTTTGGGGGATTCTGGAGCTTTCTGAAGGCTGTTGAAGGATTCTAGAAGGTTCTGGAGGATTCTGGAAGCTTACGGAAGATTTCGGATGCTCCTGGAGGCTTAAATAGGCTTCCAGAAGCTTCCAGAGAGATCTTTAGAGTCTTGGAGGATTCTGGAGCATTCTGGAAGGTGTTGAAGGATTCTGAAGGATTCTGAAGTCTCCCAGTCCAAGAAAAACTGATTTCCGAGCGATTTTCTGCTCCTCACAACTCGAAACTTTCCCCAATTTTCAGACCGAACGTCTCCAAGAAGAAGTGGACACTCTCCGCTCGTCGCGTAACTGGGAAATCGAACAAAACGGACATCTCCGTGACCAGGTGGCGCATCTCAAGGAGAAGACGTTCAAACTGACCGAAGAACTCGACGCCAGTGAGAAGGCCAAGAGAGCGCTGGACTCGGAAGTGGACGAGTCGAAGAAGCTGATGGAACTGATGGTGGAGGATCTGCTGCAGGCGGAGAACGCCATCAATTATCACGTCAACCAGAAGACGGCCATTTTCGAGGATATCGATCGCTTGAAGGAGGCGATTATGGCTCAGGACCGGTTTATCGAGATTCTGGAGGCCGACATTGTGATTTATGAGCAGCATATAGGATTGCTCAGAGAGAATCTAGGAGCGTCGCAGGTGAATTTTATGAGCTTGGTTTGAGCTAGAAAATGGGGGAAATTCAAAGTTTTTGACTTTTGAAATGGCCGATTTCGGTCTAGAAATGATTTTGAATGGCTCCGACAGCTCTTGAGAGATTCTAGATGATTTTGGAGGTTTCTGGGAATTCTAGGAGGATTCTGGATAACTCAGGAAGATTCTGAAGGTTTCTAGAGGATTCAGAAGGATTCTACAGGTTCCTGGAGAAATCTGAAGGATTCTGAAAGATTCTGGAGAGTTCTGGAAGATTCTGGAGGATTCAGGAAGATTCTCTATGTACTTGGAGAAATCTGGAGGATTCTGGAAGACGCTGGAGGGCTCTGGAGGGGCCTGGAAGATTCCGAAGGCTTCTGTAGGATCCCGAAGAATTCTGGAGGTTCTGGAAGTTTCTGGAGGTTCCTAGAGGTTCCTGGAAGATTCTGAAGGGTTCTGGAGAGTTCTGAAAGATTCAGGAGGATTCAGGAGGGTTCTGGAGGATTCCTAGGGATTCTCTATGTTTCTGGAGAATTCTGAAGGTTTGTAAAAGATTCTGAAGGATTCTGAAGGTTCCTGGAGGATTCTGAAAGATTCTAGAGGATTCTGGAGGGTTCTGAAAGGCGGGAATTTCGAAAATTCAAAATTTGAAAACGAAAAAAAAATCAATCTCAAAAACTGGTATCTTTTCAGATCGATCATCGCGCCCTCATCAAATCCAAAGCGTTCGAGACGAAACTGCACGCTCTGAAGCGAGAGAAAGAGCAAAGTGAAAAGAAGTCGAGTGGTAAGGAGGAGGGGGCGGAGCCTAGAGGCTATGGAGCAAGTATCAGAATGTGAAAATTGAAAATGGGATGAAAAATAAGCTGAAAATCAAAATTTATCATTCAAAATTTTTCCCGCCAAAATGTACAAAAAGAACCGCGAAAAAAGAAGCAAATAATTTATGGAATGATTGGAGCCGTCGACATTGTTGTCGATGCGGCATCCGTATTGTTGTTGTGCGAATCCGTGCTCGACGTCGTCGACATTGCCGGATTACGGTAGGCCGAGAAACTCGCCGGTAGACCTGTTTTCGTCGACTCGTACAGACGATAGTTGTATCCCAGCGACATGCTTCCACGTGGCATGATTTGGCGGGTTTCGGTGCGTTTGACGACCTGGAAACGGGGGAGAGCTTTCTGAGAGCTATAGAATGAGCAAGAAATGATGGAAAATTGAGCTTAAAATCGAGGATTTTCAACCGGAAAATCGAGGTTTAGTATTCGAAACATGCTGGGGAAGCGAAAAACTGACTCCGAAATCGAGATTTTCGGTTCAAAATGACTCCAAAAAGAGAGTTTGAACTCGAGCACCTACTGAAAATTCGGAGATTTCAAATTTTCAATTTCCCGCCACCCAAAAACAAAAAAAAAGAACTCACATCACACTGACACTGTGTGCAATAGTACGTTCGCCGCCGCAGACAGCAATAGATGCCGCACGGAAAGCAGAAGATCGCCCAGAGAATGGCGCGCCAACTGAACCTCCCGTGCACTCGTTTCTCATGGCACGCCGGACAAGTAGTGGTGCTGGATGTGGTGGACATGATGATGATGGTGAAAGGAGAGGCGGTTTACATCTGAAAATGAGAAGAAATGAGCGGGAAATTTGAACGAATCGTGAAAATTTGGCCCGGGGAAGAAGGGCAAAGGGGAGGGTTGGCTAGAAATGGTGGACATTTGGCTCGAATTTTGGGACTGAAATTTGGTCTATTTCAGTTTCCACAGATCTTGGCTCTGTGCCAAGGTTTGTTGTCGATAAAAAATATGTTCATTTGACTCAAATTTGATATAGAAACTTCTGCTGAATTCTGCTCTAGGCCTGATCAAATTGGCTGATTCCTTCTAAAAACTTAACAATTTTGGTTCGTTTTTTCCCCGAGAAATTGCTTTTTGAGCTTGTTTTTGGCCCAAATTTTGACTAGAAACTCGTATTGGAATAGACCTTGAGTAAAGTGTAGTTGCCACATTTCACTCAATCTAGCGTGATTTCGGCTTATTTTTGGGTCAAAAATCAGTCTTTTTGACCCGAAATTGGTCTAGAACGTTTTCAACCACGTTTTGGACTGGGACTTTTCGTCTAGATGCTCTTTTTGGGGCTGCTGCTCGTTTTTTTTTCTCTGTGCTTCCTTCTTTTTCTTTCTTTTGCTGCTCAAACATCACTCCGGGAATGGATAATATAGACCAACAACAACAATAAGACTATGGATGAACTTTGATGCTCTCTCACTGAACTATGACCTTTCCTGAAATTTGGAGTATTTTTTGGCTCTGGCGGCTAATTTGATGGGTAACTTTTGACCCTGTTGAAATTCCGCCGGGAAATCCACAAATTTGGACCCCACGAACCTCGACCAGAACTCACTTACCACCAAAACGACGACGCCAATGGAAAAAGTTCGATGAGAGGATGAAATTGGTGTCAATAATCGATGCCGCCGAGATTTCCTTTTGTGCAACTTTGTCGAGAGAAAAGAGAGAGAGAGAGACTTCCCTCGCGATTTGTTTCACCACCTCTGTATTAGTTAGTTGATGTATCAGTGTACAGGAAGAGAGAGATGGAGAGAGAGAAATTGAAAGAGAGACATAGAGAAAAAGGGAAATGAGAGATGGATACAGTGTGTGAGAGTGTCTATGACTTGTGTTGTTTTGTTCTTCTTGTGTTTCGCTGCGGCACCTAATTATAGAGACGGGGAGAAAGAGAAGGACAGAAATTTAGAGCTGAAAAGACCTAAGCTTCTGATCTCAGAACCTCCAGAATCGTCTAGAATCCTGAAGGGTACTCGAGGAGCTTCTAGAGTTTTCTAGAATCCAGGAAAGTCCTTCAGACGACCGCCAAAACCGTTGGACTTTTCCTACCAAGAGAAGTGAATCTCTTGACGTCCAAAGGATTCGAGGATTCTGATAGCCGCGGTCTCAAGTGGACGACGACCCGAAGGCTCAGATTTCTAGACTTTAATGACAAGCTGTCAGTGACAATCAAGACTGTCTGACAAGACAGTACTATACATGAGAAAAAATGATGAATTGAACGAGACACACATGGAGATGAGTGTCAGAGAGAGATAGAGTGGGTCTCGAGACTAGTTTCCCCCTTTTTTCTATCTCTCCATCTCTCTCTCGTGTTTTTTTGTGTTGATAAAAAGAACATGAGTGCGTTCTCCACATGCATTTTTCTGGCAATTTATTGCGGGTGGTATGTTCCCACCACGCCTCCTCCTCCTCACAATACAAGAGATGAACAAGAGAGACTGACAGGGGATGAGTCACTGGGTTTGACAGAATTTTGGAAAAGTAATTGAAGACAGTACAGTGGGATAGGTTTTGTATGGAGAGTTTATTGGCGAGAGAAAGATTCTTAAGTGGATTCTGGAGCTGGTCGGGAGCTAGGAGATTCGGATTACTGTGAAGATGGAAGTCAAGCCTAACGATGGACTAGATGGTCAAGATCGAGGTCTAGAGGTTCCTCTGACCGATCACCGTTTCATTTTAACTACCAGGTCCAGGCCTGGAGGTCCCTCTGACCGACCACCGTTTCATTTCATCTAGCAGGCCATGGTCTAGGACTGGAGGTCCCTCTGATTGACCACCACTGCATTTCGAGTACCAGGTCCAGGTCCAGGTCCATAGGATCATAGGTCCAGGTCTAGGTTGAAGTGCAGGTTTCGGTTCAGTTCCCGGACCCATACTCTTATGGTCCTATGGTCCGAGGGTCCTTGTCAACCCCGACAAAACGACACTCATACTTTTTCAAATTTGAAAAACCCGAGCATTTTTGTGCGATGAGTAACCTTCTCTATAGAATTGGCGGTGGGTGAACACGGAAACTCGCATGCACAATAGCTGAATGAGAAACTTGAATATTGCATTTTGACCCCCCTCTCTCACCACTTCTAGAAAAAATGGTATCAGTGGTCAGTTTTTTTTGTCTTGATAAGCATGATCGAGTGGGTGAACTAGTAGATACTATCTTATCATGGAAAATGGGCATTTCAACGAAAAAGAAAACACTCGAAAATGGTGGAAAAATATCGGGTGATTCCGGTGTATTTTGGACCTTTTCGAATGGAAATGAGTGGGAAATTTCATGGTCTAGAATTTAGACAGTTTTGGCTGAATTTAATGGGTTTTAGGCTCGAAATTGGAATCGGATGTTGACCTCGGGATTCTGAATTCATCGGACATTCTAATTAAACAATCAGAGAGGTGCTGGCTTTTGATTCTGAGATTCTGAAGTCGCAAGTTCAAAATTATAGTCTAGAAAACCGAAATCCACAAAAAAATCGAGGCCGAAACATATGGAAAACATTAAAGGGTCTCTATGATGAGGGGATGGTGGACAATTTGATGTCAATAAACATTTTGAAAATAGTGAAATGAGAGGAGAGATAGAGAAAGTGCGAGAGAGAAGCAGAGAAGAAAACACAATTCGAAAATTCGTCAGCTGTTTGATGATGAGATGGCGGTGGAAATGGTGGTGGTGATCAGCGACGGCAGCGCACTCTCTATTTATCTATTGTGTTCTTGTTGACCGTCTGAACATTGGTTCGAATAATTGAAAATCGGGCGGGAAATTTGAACTTGTTGAAGTTGAGAACGATCTGAAGAATTCAGGAGTGTCCTGGTAGCTTCTAGAAGGTTCTGGAGGGTATCGGAGGATTCTAGACGATTCTGAGCTACTCTAGAAGATTTTCGAAGATTCTGAGCGACTCTAGATGATTCTGGATGATTCTTGACGGCTCGGAAGAAATCTAGGGGAAGCTAGAGAGTTCTAGAGGATTCTGAAGAGCTCTGGAGGTTTATGGAAGCTTCTGAAAGCCCCCAGCGAAGTCTGGAGGTTTATGAATGAGCCAAGTGGGTTCTGAAAGCTTCTACACGATTCTGAGGGATTCTGAAGCACGCGAAAGACTCTTTAATCGTTCTGAATCATCGATTTTTCAGAGGACCGTCTCAAAACCAAAGCGCTCGACAAGAAGTGCCGAGTGCTGGTCGAGCAGAATGAGCAACTCATGGCGCGGCTCTGCGAGCTCGAAATGTCGCATGCCAGTGGTGGTGGTAGTGGAGGAGGAGCACAAGAGTCCGAGTCAAAGACGAGACGGCTCGCTGAGCAGGAAGAACGCATTCGGCAGATCTCATCGGCGCTGGAATCCGAGAGAGACGTTAGTCAGCGTCTGCGAGAGGCCAAGGAGACGTTGGAGAAGGAGCTGTCGGCGAAGCGGAAACAGGAAGGCAGTCAGCATCAGAGAGCGCAGAGGGATGTGGAGATGAGCAGGATGGAGGCGCAGAACAGTGAGTTTCAGCTGGAATTGATGAAAAGAGCTTTGGAAGGATTTGTGAAATCAGATTTGAGAAGGATTTTATAGGATTTTCGAGGTGTTCTCTGGTGAGGAAATCTAGTTGGCTAGAGAGCTGTTTCAGGGCTCAAACTTTGCCTTGAAATTGTGATTTTTGCACATTTTTAGCCATTCTTTTCCAGAAGTCGACGAGATGTCTGTGGAACGAGATGCGGCGAGAAAGAAGGCCGCCGACGTGCAGGCGGAGGTCGAACAACTTCGCGCCACGAATTTCGACCTCCAAATGCATATAGAGACGGCGAAGAGGACACTGGAAGAGTGAGTGGTTTGGATTTGAATTTCGAGAGGAAATTTTAGTATGTTCGAACACAGTTTTCGGCATTGTTTTCTGACAAAAATGGTCTAGAACGCTTGAAATTTGACCTCTCAAAAGTTGCAGATTGGCCGACTCGAATGAGCAGCTGGAGAAGCAGATCGAGAAAATCGACGAGGACAACGAGGAGAGAGACGAGGACTTGAAGCAGGCGGTGTGGGATGTGGAGACGTTGACTCGGCAGAATGAGGCGTTGAGGTGAGAATGAGGACTCCGAAAACGTGAAAATTTGAGAAAAAATGGTTCTGAAGGAAGATTTTGGATTCTAGAAGATTCTAGAGAGTTCTGAAGAATCCTGAGTACTTCTGGATAGCTCTAGACGATTCTGGAGGATTCTGTAGGATTCTAGAGGATTCTAGAGGATAATGAAGGATTGAGGGGGATTATGGAGTGCACCGAAGGGAACTAGCGGATTCTAGAAGAAAACAGGAATTCAGAATCCTCCAGGATCGAAAAGAATGCTTCGGAATTCTCCAGAACCTGGAGATCCGCCCCCAGAACCTTGAACATTAGATTATTGGTTCTGAATGTCGCCTGAATTCAGAATAGATCCGGATCTCAGAATATCTAAAACCCAATTTTCATCCCTGCCAAAAGTTCCAGAGTCGAACTCGACGGCGCGCGTCAAGCCTTCCACGAAACGAGCGCCCTGAAAGAAGAGGTGAAAGTGCTGAAACAAGACCTCGTCAAACAACAAGACGACCGTCGCGCCGAATTCGACGCGTCCTGCCGACGCCTCCAAGAAGAAAAAGCTGAAGACGTGCCGGAACGCAAGACGTCGTTGGAGGTGCAACAAGAGCAGTACATTCTGGCTTATGAGGAGAAGATTGCCCAAATGGATCGGGAAATGGAGCAGTTGAGGAAGGAGTTGGAGGTGAAGACGGGACCCGTGCAGAGGAAGACGACGGCCGCGTTGGAGCCACCGAACATTCAGCAGATTCAGATGACACAGCAGACGGCTCCGCCAGACTGGCGTCAGATTTTGAATCCGGCAGAATCTTCAGAAACTGCTCCGGCGGCTCCCAAGGCTCCAGAAATCTCACCAGAGCTGATTGAAGCTCACGAGGAGCTCAAGAAGGAGATTGAGATTTTGAGGCAGAACAATAAGGAGTTCGCGGAGAAGATGGAGGTGAGCTAACTGATTTTTAAGAGAAAAGAACCAAAGACTTTCAGCGTCTCGAACTGGAAGCCAGTCTATCCGGAGAGCTGAACGTGGAGCTGGGTCGCGCGATGATCGAGCTCGAGGAGCACAACGAGTTGCTCATGCGACAACACGACACAACGTCAGCCGATCAGGACGCGAAGGGAAGGGAGCTGGATTTGCAGTCGATGCTGGTGCAGGATATGACGGAGCAGATCGCGTCGATGCAGGATCGAATCGATGAGATGGCGGAGCAGAAGGAGGCGCACGCGCGGGAGCTCGACGAGTGGAGAGCGGAAGCCACCACGGCGCAGGCGGAGCTGCAAAGAATGCTTCATAACCTTGCCGAGTCGGAAATGGCGAGAAAGGACGAGTTTGAGAGTTCGAATGCGGCCTATGAGGCGGAGATTCGAGAGTTTTCGATTCGAATGGAAGATTCGAGAAGAGAGATTTCGGATCTAGAGGTGAAGCTGCAAGAGAAGCAGGAGGAGTTGGCGATTGCTCAGGCTAAAATTGCTCAGGAGAGAGTGCAGAGTCAGAAGCAAGAGACTCAGATCCTGACGTCTTCAGAACCGGCAGCTTCAGAATCTGTGGCTCCTCTAGAAGCAGTTCCATCAGCTTCATCTGACACCGTCGACCATCAAACCCTTCTCCATACGGTCTCCACCGACATGAACAAGCTCATCGAGCTCAAGGACGAGCTCGAGATCGCCGTGCAAGCTCTAAAAGCAGAGATTTGGAGTCTCAACGGCCAACTGAAGGCTTCCATTCTGGATCGAGAGGCTCTGGAGGACAAAGTGACCCATCTGGACGATCTGGTTGAGAAGGAGAAGAAAAGAGCCATCGCGATGGATGTGGAACTTCAGGAGCAAGTGGATTTGACGGATCGAGCTGTGCGGCGTGCGGCAGAGGCGGAGAACGAGTCGAATCAGCGGATGGCCGAGTGTTTGGAGAAGGAGACCAGGAGGTAGGGGGTTTGGAGAGACTGAGCAATGATTAAGGATGAGCAATTTTCAGAGAGGAAATCGAGAAGGCGTACACGCGCCTCAACGAGTACTACAACCAACTTCAGGAGGCCTACAACACTCTCTACGCTCAACTGGCTCAAGTGACGGCTTCGGATGGGCTCACCACGACGTCATCTGAAGACCCGAGAATGTCTCAAATCGTCGATGGAATTCTGACGGTTCTTCTGATCGCTCGCGATCCGTCGATCTCCTTGACGACTCAGCAGAAGATGGAGAGAATCGGTGACAAGCTCAAACAACTTCTTGAGGAGTACGATGAGAATCAGAAGGCACTCGACGAGCAGCGAAGAATCACTGGAGCGCTGGAGCAACGTCTTCAGACTCTGGAGACGTCTTCTGGGTCTCCAGATGTGGCGACGACGACACGCGAGAGGGTGGAGGAACTGGAGGGAGAGATCGAGTGGAAGGAGGAGGAGTGTGAGGCGTTGAGACGAAGGATCAAGGATTTGGAGAAGGCGTTGGAGGCGGTCGCCGAGAGAGCCGATGAGGGGGAAGGTAAGGGATTCGAGGATTCCTGGAGACGAGTTCATGGAGAAACTTGGGGAGGGAAGGGGCAGAGAAGTCGGGAGAGCCTTTTCGGAAGATTCAGGAGGATTCTGATGGACTCTGAAAGATCTTGAGAAACGATGATGGATTCTATAGGATTCTGGAGGCTTCTAAAACATCCTGAAGGATTCTGAAGGATCCTCAATGATCCTCGGCGATCCTGGAAGAATCTAGAGGCACAAAGTAGAGTCTTGTAGATCTTGGAGAATTCTGGAGGAGTCTGACAGATTCTGGTGGATTCTGGAAGATTCTAGATGATTCTAGAGGATTCTAAATGATTTTGGAGACCTCTGGAGAGTTCTAGAGGATTCCAGAGGATCCTAGATAATTCTGGAGGGTTCTGAAAGATTCTGGAAGAATCTGGAGCATTCTGGAAGGTCCTGAAGGCTCCTGAAGGCTTCTACTGGATCCTAAAGAATTCTGAATCTCGACATTCTCTCTGTCCCTTCCCTCCACATCGGAAAAACCAAAAAATTGGCCTGCATGTGTCACCACCACCACCACTATCAGCACCGCGTTTTCTTCTTCTCCCTTCTCCCGTCTGCTCCTATTGTTCCTATTGTTGCTCAGTCTGATGATGAGCAATCCCCTTCTACCTCTGTATCCCCCATCTACTACTCTTCTACCGTACCACTTTTGATGCTTGCCAGCCTCCCACCCACCAGCAGAGCTTCGCTCACAACGCTGCTTCAAAGCCATTCACCATGCATATCTTGAAGAGACCACGTAGTGTACAAGGGGGATGTGTCTAGAAGACGCCCATCGTCGTCTTGTCCGCTGTTTTAGATCCTTTCCCTCTATCCTTGGTTTCCATTCTTTGTGATCTCTGTTTAGTTTCTCTACTCACCTTCATCGTGTTGTTCGACTTCTTTGACTAATCACTGACATTTGGTAATGGTGTCCTTCTGATGTCCTTCTGGTGAAGTCTACTTAGAACCTGTCTCTTGGTGTGTATAGAGTAGGGCATAACTGTTTTCTAACCGTTTCTGATAGGTTAATATAGTTCAGGAGCAGTCAGAATGTTCTAAAATTGTCTGGAATTGATTTGGAACTGTTTGTGAGCCTCTGGAGACATCTGAGCAGTTGGAATCAGTTCTAGATGATTCTAGAGAGTCTGGATCGGTCTAACATATCTTTGAATGCTTTAGAATCGTCTGGAAGCGGTTCTGGGCGTCCTCGAACAACCTAACAATCTACTGACCAGTACTCATTCTCTTCATATAGTTTTAGAGCTCTTAGACCATGCCAGCACACCTCAGGACTGTTGAAGTCCGTTACACTGTCCTTCTAGATGTTTCCTTTCTATCGTTTCACAGTTAGAGTTGGAAGCCATCTGTAGATGACTAGCTAGTCGTAGACATCACCATTCATTGTGACTCTCTCTTGTTCTTCCTTTCCCGCCCCCGCGTGTGTCCCTCCGAAAGATATGGTGGCTGGCTTTGCAGCGGCCGCTGTGAGTCGCCTCTCGACGGAACTCGCCATTTTAGCCGCCCGTCTGACGACGCGACAAGCCGACGTGGACTCGCTGTTCCGAACGAACGCCGAGCTCGCGCACACCAACGTGCGACTGCAGAACGAGGTCGATGAGGCGGAGGAGACGAGGACGAGGATGATGGAGGTGAGGAGTGTCGTTTTTGGGTAACAAAGTCTATGGTTCTTGGCTCTAGGAGAAGGAGCAGTTGGAGCAGCACGTCAAGGAGCTCGAGGAGCAAGTGGCGGAGCTCATGGAGCAGCATGAGGTAGGCTCCTTTAGACGCACCGGATTTCGAACTTCCCGCCGTTTCAGACCCACCTTCAACAGACGGCATTGCTTCAATCCAGCACGCCGATTCTGACGTCTTCTGCATCGCCGAATCCAGAGACTCAGGCAAAGTTGGACGAATCGGAGAAGGAAATCCAGAGACTAGCTGGCATTGAGAAGATTCTGAACACGAGAATTCTGGCTCTGGAAGATCAGAATCTGGAGTTGGAGGAGAAGGTGCAGGACATTGAAGACGAGATGATGACGGTGAAGAGTCAACAGATGGCCAAGGATTCTGAAGGCGCCGTGAAGAAGGGCTCTGAAGACGCGTGGGATGATTGGGGAGAGGAGAAGAAGTCGGAGGATTCTGGAGAACTTCAGGAAGCCAAAGAAGAAGTCGAGAGGCTTCTGGATGCGGAGAAGGCGTTGACGATGAGAGTGGAGATGCTTCAGGCGCACAATGAGCAGCTGGAGAAGAGAGTCAAGGAGGTCGAGTCGTATTCGTCATCGACGACGGTGATTCAGAAGGAAGAGGAGCCGAAGAAGCAGAAGCAAGACGATGATTGGGGATGGGGAGACGATGATGGTGATGATAAGAAGGAGCAAGAGGAAGTTGTGATTGTGAGTTTTTGACCGCCAGCAAGCAAAAAACAAGCTGAAAATTATTGAAATTCGTGAAAAATGACTCTAGAAGATTCGGAAAGATTCTGGAAGATTCTGGAAGAATCTGGAGGATTCTGAAGGATTCTAAAAGATTCTGGACGATTCTCGCAGATTTTGGAAGATTCTGAAGGAGTAGATCGCTAAGTGTCCAAGAGATTTCTGGAGGCTTCTGGAAGATTGTGGGAAATTCAGAAAGATTCTTGATGCTTCTAAAAGGTTCTAGTGGGTTCTAAAAGGCCCTGGAAGATTCTGAAGGGTTCTAGAGGATTCTGGGAGATTCTGTACGGTTCTAATGGATTTTTAGGATTCTGAAGACTTCAGGAGCACTCTGAAGGATTCTAGTAGATTCTAAAGGGTTCTCGACATTTCTGAAACATGGTCATAGATTTCAGAGGATTCTGAAGGTGTTCAAGGCCAACTTTTGATTTTCAGCCCTCCGCGGACCCCTCCGAACTCGAACACGCCAAAACCGAAGTCACCCGTCTAACGCACATCGAGAAAGTGCTCAACAACCGCATCCTAGCCCTCGAGGATCAGAATCTGGAGCTCGAGGAACGTCTTCAGGAGTTGGAGGACGAGTTGGCGGAGGAGAAGAAGAAGGGGGCGGAGCCTGCCGAGAAACAAGATGAGGACAACTGGGGAGACTGGGACGAGGACAAGAAGGACTCTGAAGCCGTCGTGACACCTTCTGAATCATCAGAATCCCAGAAGGAGAAGGCGGAGCTTCAGAAGACGATTGAGGAGCTCCAAGAGAGGGTCAAGTTCCAGAAGGAGGTGATTGAGAAGGCCGAGACGGAGTTGGTTGAGATTCAGGATAGGTACGATGAACTCGACGAGGTCTATCAGAAGTCTCAAGATTCTCAAAATCCCAACGAATCCTTGCTCGCGGAGCTGCAAGCTCTCCGAGCACAACTCGATCAAGCTCAGCACGAGAAACAGGAGATGAAGGTGGAGTTGGAGACGATTGAGGCGGAGAAGATGGCGTTGGAGGAGAGGATTCAGAGTTTGGAGGCGGAGCTTCAGAATCAGAAGGTCTCGGAGAATCAAAAGGCTTCGGAAGACGATGGCTGGGGAGATGAGGGATGGGAGGAGAAGAGTGATTCGGAAGAGCTCATCAAGCTTCGCGAGGACCACGATCAACTCGTCGTGAAGATCCAGAATCTCGAGCTTGAAAACCGCAGAATCCAGGAGGAATCGTCTCGAAAAATCGAGTCGATTTCATTGGAGAAGTCGAAAATCGAGGAGGAACTCGATGGAGCTCTCGTCGAGCTCGACGAGCTTCGTCAAGACCTTCAGAAGAAGGAAATGCAACTGAAGGAGACTCAGAAGACTTCAGAAGCCCAGGCAACGTCTTCTGGATGGGACGACGATTGGAACGACGATGGAGGAGAGGTGGAGAAGATGCGAGAGACGCAGACGGTGATGGAGATGAAGGTGGAGGCGTTGAGAGAGGAGTTGCAGAGGGTCAAGGAGAGCGAGCAGGAGGTAACGGTTTTCGACGTCAGGATTCTGAATCTCAGTTATTTTTCAGCTCTCCGAACGGAATCAACACCTTCAAGCAGACCTGAAAGCCCTTCAAAATGAGCTAACCTCTACCCAAAAGCGTTTGGAAGAAGCAGAATCTCAGGGGTGGAATGACGACGATGCTTGGAATCAGGACCAGAATCAGAATTCGGATCAGAAGGAAGATTCTGAAGCTGTCAGAAAGGAGTTGGAAGCGGAGATCCAGCGTCGAGACACGACGATCGCGGAGCTTCAGGCGGCCCTAAAGGACGCTTCTTCGGAATCCTCGGAGACTCTCCAGAAGGTGCGCGCGGAATTGAAGGCGATGAGCGAGCAAAACGAGCTGCTCAAGGATTCAGAAGCGCGACTCATGGATCACGCCGATGAGTACGCCGCGCAGATGGACGTGCATCGTAACAAGTGTGTCGAGTTGCAAGTGAAAGTGACGGAGCTCGAGGAGCAGTTGAGAGTCGAGAAGGAGACGAAGAAGGCGGTGGGGAGGATGCAGGACGAGTTCAGCGGGTTGAGGTGAGCTTTTTGGGGGTCTAAAGGGGAAATTTTGATGCCAAAACTGCCTCTGGAAAGCCTCAGAAACCCACTTGTAAATGAAGGAATCGACCTAAAGTAGGCTCGAAAAATGAAAATTTCAAGCCGAAAAGTCATGATTTTCATGGAAATTTGGACTCGAAATTGGCTCTAAAAACTCTTATTCCTCATTTCCAGACAACAACTCTCTACCACCCAAACCCAACTTCACGCCACCCAATCGCAGCTCTCGGATCGCGAGGGATCCATCGCTGAGCTCACGCGGAAGCTCGCCGAGCAAACCAAGACTATCGAGGAGCTCCAAGCGAAACTGAAGACGCTAGCAGCGTCCTCTCGCCGACCCGCTCCATCCACCACACAAAGAGCATCGGTGTCTTCCAACGCCGCTCCATCACCGTCTAGACCCTCTTCTCGAATGTCGACGTCTTCGAGAATCTCGACGACGTCGTCTTCCTTCGTGCCAGACGCTCACTCGGTGCCGCTGCAATCCATGGGAAGCGCGTTCGATGTGGTCGTGCCGCAGGTAGGGAGGAGGAGTTTAGAAGACGTTAAGGGATTCTGAAGGAGTTGAGAAGACGTGAGAAACGATGACTTTCAGAACATGCTGAGAATCATTCTGGGCATGGATGAGGACATTGGGAAGATTCAGAATACTCTAGATAGTGTGCGATGCCTTGTTGTCCAGCAGCGGGCGGATTCCTGAAGCTGTCGAGGATTCTGAAAAAGGTTTAGAAGAGACGATTTTGGGTGCCGTTTTCTGGGTATTCTGATTGGGAAGCTGGATACTTGGATTCTGAAGCCTTCAGATGACGTCAGAATCCTTTCATTCTGAATCCACCTTTTCTGATTCTCACTCGCCACACACGCACACCATTATGTTGCTTAACGTCTTCTGAGTCTTCTGAATCCCCATTCATGTCTTCTATGTTCTCTGACGTCTTCAGAAGACGTCAGAACTTTTTTTCATTTTTCACCTCAAAATTTGAACATTTTCAGAGTGGTGAACCCCTTCGTCGCCGTAACAAGTGATCATCTCTAGAATCTCCACGTCGTCTAAATATTTTTCTTTTGAATTTTTAAAATAATTTTCGTTCCCTCTAGGTCCTCGAATTCCAAGTCTCTGGGTATGCTATGTATAGATGCCAAAATTTTTATTTATTTATCGATTTTTTTGATCCCCCAAAGTGCCTTTTTTTTCTATTTGGTAGCTATTCATTTTTTTGGCGCCCCGCCCCTTTTTCCAGTGTGCTTAATGAGGGTTGTTTTATGATGTACACATATTTGTATGGTTTGCCTTTTTCTCCCGTTCTGTGAAGAGATGATAGATTTCTATGAGCCAATTTTAAGAACGATCACATTTATTATAACAGTTGCCAAGTAGTATAGATCTATGGAGACGATGTTCTCAAAAACAGCAAATGACGATGGCGTGAATGATGCCGGGAAAGAAGAAGCAGCACGTGAAGAGGACGCTGAGCCACACGTGCTTATCGCATTGGTTCTCGTTGTGGATGTAGACGGCGATGGGCTGGAAATGGGTTGGGGAGAGGTTATAGGGGGCTTTCAAAGGTCCTGGAAGGTTCTAGAAGTTTCCAGAAGGCTCTAGAAGATTCGAGAACCATTCAGAAGTTTCTGGAAAGCTCTAGAAGATTCTAGAAGGTACCAGAAGAATGTAGAAAGTTTCGAGATGGGTTCAGAAGGCTCTAGGGAGAATCTAGAAGAGCTCAGACGGTTTTAGGAGGTTGGAAATGGTTCTAGAACATTTTGAAGAGTCTAGAGGACTTTAGAAGTTTCTGGGAGGTCTAGAAGGATTTCTGACTTTTAAGGATGTCTAGGAGGTTCTTAGAAGAACACAAACATCACCCGGTTTTAACTCTATTGTACTCCTTCACCTCGCCTTCTTATTCTGTACACCTCCCGGTATCTCTCCCGTCATTAAATACCCTTTGTTTCTCTTCTTGGGCGACCCTTATGCAAGGGAAGCCCAAATACGTATTGATTCGTTCCCATGATCAATAAATATATATAAATGCATCTGGAATGTTCTAGAAGGTTCTGGAAGAATCTAGAATGTCTTAGGGTGGTCTGAAAAGTTCCAGAAAGTTCTAGAAGTACTCGAATGTCGTTGATGGGTCTACATGGTTTAAGAGTGTTTTAATAAGGACGTGGAAGGTTCTAGAACGGCTTGAAGACATTCAGAAGGTTGCAGAATGGTCTAGAAAATTCCAGAAGATTTTCCCCCTTACCGGACAAACGGCGATGAGAATGCAGTAGCAACAGCGGTTGACCATTTCTTTTTTTTTTCGAGTTTTGTCGATTCGACTTGGCTATGTGGATTTTTGTCTCCAATTTTCTTGGTTTCCAGAACGTCCCAGAGACCCTGTCCTCAGAGCCCCAAGGACAGGGTGGTCGGGGGCGGTGTCAGGGCAAGTGAAAGTTTCTTATCTGGCGAGTCTCAAGAGTTGATAAACACGAAACATAGTTGCAACAGAATCCAGGCGAAGTTGAAAGTTTGAAACTGTGGTTTTTTTTTAGTTTGTTCCATGATATTTTCCTTCAAAATTTCGGATTTCGAGGAATCATTTTTAATGTAGATGTAATCAAGTGTGTAGATTCCGAATATCATAACTAAAAGGTCGAAATTTACGCCATATTCTGAGCGCTTTGTCTCGCGTGGCCGAACTCTTGCTCTTTCTCGGCCATCAATTTTTTCCATTTTTCACCGTTTTTACAGAGTTGTCTTGCTAATAGGATAATAGGCAACTGACTCAAAGTGCGACCGCACTCCGACGAACTAGCACGATGGAGAACATGTGCCTTTAAAGGATTTCCATAATTTTCTATTCACTTTCTTTTTTTTTTTATATTCACTTTCTTTTTTTGTTTTTAATGGGCTTGTTCGGTGTAGTGCGATCGCCTTTTGGGCCATTTGCCTATTAGCGAGAAAAAACCGTAAAAACGATAGAGAATCGAAAAATTTGGTGGCCGAGAAATATCAGAATATGACGTTTTCCATGCGATTTTTCGGGTGTTGAGTGAGATTTATGGACGTTTTCTTATGTTATTTGGAATCTACACACTTGAGTACATTTCTTTAAGGCAAAAAAAGTGTTTGCCCCCGGAATCCTCCTTTAAATAAAACTGTCCTATTAAAACAATGAACCATCTCCTATTGCGCTCCATCGAACACTCATGAGAGAAGGGCGGGAATCCAGTGAGAGTGAGAGTGAGAGAGTGCAGGTGTCTGCTAGTTGGGTGGACCTTCACCTATTATTGGTTCTCCTATTGTCCCCCCAAAGACTCTCCTCCAATTTATCGTTTCCTCTTTTTGCAGAGAATGTCCTTCGAAGCTCTTTTCATCGCTTGCGAGAGAGCCAGCATGGAGAACTCGGACAGCGAGTCGTCGGACGATGAGAGGTGAGTTGTAAGATAAGATTTTAAGATGAGCAATCTCGTTTTCTTTCCAGAGATCTCGTCGAGAAGGACTTCAAGAGGGTGCAGAGGGAGTACGAGAACTTCCAGAAGACCCATAAGAAGTTTATGGAGAACAAGGACGGTGTGGAGGACGCATGGAGAAGGGAGCATCAGAGGGTGCAGTTGGAGATTCAGGAGGCGAGAAAAAGGGAGGTCGAGGAAGCGGAGGAGTGGAAGAAGAAGAAAATGGAGACGTCGAGGATTCAGATTCTTGAGAATGCCAGAAAGATTGTGGAGGCTCTGCAGGCGGAGAATCAAAAGTTGAAGAAGGAAAAGGAGAGGTTCGAGGTTCAGAAGGCGAAAAATCAGAAGGAAAAAGAAGCGATCCAAAAGGAGTTGATCGAGAAGAGCTCTCCGGAAGAGCCATGAAGAGGTTAAGAAGTCATCTGAGGTTGACTGGAGATGATTGATCTTTTTTGTTGTTTCTTTTTACGTTTGTTTGATGACTGTTGTGGAATAAAGTATCTCATGTGAAAAATTGAGTTGTCTTGATGTTTGGAAGAAACAGTGAACATTTTCTGTTTCGATTCATGAATGTTTTCTGGAGTCGTTTTCGTTCACCAATGATGCAGTTTAAGAACAGTGGTTTTTGGATAGAGATATTAGACGTTTCAAAACCGTGACGTTTTAGAACCAAGACGTTTCATAACCATGACGTATCGAGACCGACAATTTCCCGACCCGGACATTTCAGAACCGTGATATTTCAGAATCTTCACGTTACACAGACCATTTCACAACAAGGACAATTCGAAAATAGGACGATCCGATACTGGACGTTTCATAACTGTGACGTTTCAAAACCGTCAGGTTTTAGACTCGGACATTTCAGAACCAGGACATTTCAGAATCAGGACATTTCGAGACTGGGACGGCCCGAAACTGGACGTTTGAAAGCGATGACATTACAGAACCGTGGTTGTTCAGACCCTGGACGTTTGGAAACCGGATGTTTCATAACGTTTCGAGACTAGGACTACCCAGAGCTGAACGGTTGAGGACCGTAACGTTTTATAACCAGGACGTTTCGAAACCGAAAAATTTCAGACGAGGGTATTTCATGACCACGGGGCGTTTCGAAACTCGAAATTACTATGAGCAATGCGTTGTATTAAAACAGTTGAACCTTTATTAAACCCTGAGAGAAAAGTGTTCATCTAAAGAACAAAGCAAGTAATCCGAACAAAAAGGAGCCAATGATGACCATGAGAATCCAGTGGCGAACTTTGGTCGGATCTTCTTTGGCTTTGAATGTTTTAAGCCGTTTATATTGCGAGGGAGCGTATAAATCGTACCACCCAGCGGCCATCATCTTCGCATCGCTCAACAGTTCAACGTCTTCATCTTCCGACTCGTTTTGGATCTCTGCCATCCAATCAAACACGACCGACGGTGGCTGTAAAATCGGTTTTCATTTTCTCCCCAAGAAACACAGGCCTTCTCACCTGTATCGGATCACTTTTGCGATGAAAGTTGAGATTTCTAAAACCCCACGATCGGACGACGTCGCGATTCTTCTTGGCCGCCCATTTCTTCATCAAATCCTTCTCCTCTTGTTGCCGACGAGCAGCGAACACCTTTGCTTGAAGAATCTGCGGATTAAAGATGACGTGACACCACTTCGGCTCGGTGATCATCCGACGAGCCGTTTGCGTAGCGTACCAGTAGTCGAAGGGGTCCGCGTGCGTTTTGCAGTTGTCGCCGGCGCCGCACGTTTCCTTCTGAATATTGCGTATATATCGATAATGAGCAGAGATGGTGAAAAGTGACCAACTAGGAACATGTTCAGGAGTCAATTTTACACAGTTTTGTAGTTGATCACTTTTTGCCATCTTTATTGGCTCTTGAGATATGCGTCTAGAAAGCCAGCAGCTGGAGAGACGCAGACACCGAGAGCGTCTGCGTCTCTCCGTCTTACGCGCTTCCAACTTTGACCGACTGTATCTCAAGAACCGCTACAGCTATCAAAAAGTGGTCAACTGCAAAGTTGTTTAAAATTCAATTCTAAACAACTTTCTAGTTGAACACTTTTTCATAGCACTTGTGGTTCTCGAGATTTTCTAGTTTAAAGATTGCGAATTTCTCTGCGTCTCCCACACAAACCTTGAACATCTCCGAAAACTTCTTCTCATGTACTGGCCGAAGCATATGTCTCCAGACTCCGCATTTCGACTCCATCTCAAGAGATAATCCAAACGTGTTGACTACTCGGCGTTTCATGGACACTTCCTCGTTGATTCTGTGTGGAAAAAGAAAGAGTGACTGATTTTGGGATCAACGAAAACTTCTTTATAGACTATAACTGAATAGAAAACTCACTTCTCCGCAGGATTTTCGAATTGGAACTTGTAATCCTTGGCACGAATCGTCGAGAGAGCCGCGTCTTTGTCGATCTGCGCAATAAACATGTAGAAAGGTCGATTGGTGAATTTAGAACGCATTTCTCGATGAACTGAAAATGTTGAATCTTGAATTGCCTGTATCTTGAGAACCTCTACAGCTATCAAAAAACTTTCAACTAGAGAAATGCTCAAAATTCAATTTTAAACAACTTTGTAGTTGACCACTTTTTGATAGAACTTATGGTTCTCGAGATATATAGAGACGCAGACACAACTCACTGATTGGCACTGATTGGTTCTCGACTTGCAGATAATGCTGCAAGAACGTTTCGGGCTCCGTGCCCTCCTCATCGATGTACATCTCCTCCGTCACTTGACTCTCCAGAAAGTTCTTGTCGAACAGCGTTCGCAGCAATTGACGACGTTTCGTTTGGTGAAACACCAGGTGTCGGACACGCATCTGGCACACCGCAACGACATCCCTCACCTGATTTCCAGAGTTGCAATGCTTGCTGACTGCAGCCAAGGCAAACACAAAATACGGAAAGTGCACATGCTCCAACTCCATTGTGCCGATGATGGAGAGCTTGTTGTCGATGAAATTGTGAGTGATGATTCGGCAGAGTTCCTCGAGGCCGTTAGTGTTGCGAAACGTCTTGGCGGAGATTGCGCGACGGTCCAAAGTGTTTTCGGATCTGCAAAAAAAAGAGGAAGGCTGTAACTTTTTTATAGTAAGAAGTACAAAAAAAGTGTCAACTAAGAAAATGTGTAAAATCGAATTAGCAACATTTTTGTAGTTGACAACTTTTTGCTATCTCAAACCGTTCTTGAGATATGAGCAATCAAAGAGACGCAGAGAAACGAGAGTTTCAATCGTGCATATCTTCCGACCCAGTGCAGCTGTTAGAAAGTTGTCAACTAGGAAGTTGTGTAAAATTGAATTTCCAGCAAGTTTGTAGTTAAAAGTTTTTTCCTAACTTAAACGGTTCTTGAAATACAAACGATCTAAGTTTCCCTCTCCTCATAACTTCAAAGGCGCATATCTCGAAAAGGGGTAGAGCTAGAAAGAACTGTAAACTACAAAACTACTAAAAATTCAATTTTCCACATTTCCCATGTTGGCATCTCTTTTCTAGCACCGCCCCTTTTCGAGATATGCGCCTTTAAAGTTAAGGGAGACTCTCTTCCTACCTGTACACTTTCACACTCCTGTCCTTCTGGTCGATGAACTCCAATCTCAAGAACTGCTCGACGCCGGTATAGATCACCAGAAGACATTGATTTGCTGAATTATTAGCTGCGATTCTGACACGTGGAACGTAGAGTTCTGTCGCGTCCACAATGGCGCGATCGCGAGAGCATGTGCTGCGGAGAGCAAGTCTAAAAATGGGATGGAAAATTTTGATCTACAAATAAAGTTGATCTACCTGCTCATGAAGTCCAGTTTTTGCACCACTCGCTGCTTGGTCTCCGGTGGTAGATCATTCCAGCCGCGCATTTTTTCAGAACTGATTTGACTGCGATTTTCAAGTTTTGGAGTTTGGAAAATTTCGCGTCGTGGATCATGTGGGAGCACTTTTTTGTCATCATTGGCGAAAATTGCTCGGGTCAAGTAATTATCATAAAAACGTGACCCCTTGGCCGTTTAAAAATTGAAACAGTATTTCTTCTGAGAATTTGTGAACGCCAGTCGGTTTCCGTCAGATGAAATTTTTATAGAAATATATCTCGAGAACAAAAGAAGATATCAAAAAGTTGTCAACTGTGAAAATGTGCGAAATTGAATTTAGAACATTTTTGTAGTTGAAAGTTTTTTGCCAGCTACACCGCTTCTTGAGATAAATTCGGTCAAAGAGAGACGCAGATGCTCTCGTTGTCTGCGTGTCTTTAGCTGCATTCTTTGGAGACACACAACTCGAGAACAAAGACAGATAGTAAAAATTGTAAAAGTCGAACTGTGTTCTCTGTCCACGTGAACCCTGTGAAGTTTGATCCATGGAATGCAGTTTCCGATGTCACTTTCTCTGTCTTCCGATGAACTCTTTGAGAAACATCGATCTCTTCGACATCACCAGACGGCAAGAACAGATTCTGAAAGAATGCGAAGAATGGACACAAGTGTTCATTGACGGATTACGGTAACAGATAATAGAGAATGACACAGTTCTAACTTTCAGAGACGATGAGGTCTTCTACGACGCCAGTTTCGATGTGGAGAACGAATCATTCGAGCGCGAAAGCCACAAAACAAACGTTTTCGACTACGAAGAAATCAAAGAACGTTGTGGAGATCGGCTGGGTGTCTACCGTAGCCTGTTACCATTTCAAGCACAGCAAAGTAATACTGGAGACTGTTGGTTGATTTCCGCATTGATGGCACTTGCCCAAAATCCGTCTGCAATAAAGAGAATAATACCAGAGGGTAGTTACTCTTTGAAACACGGCATATTCTTGGTTCGGTTCGTTTGCTAGACAACACCTGAGAAATCCACGATCCGGTTTTAGATTATTCAAAGAAGGAGAACCCCACATCGTAGTACTCGATGGACACTTTCCCATTCGTCATCCTCCCTACTATCAATTTCGATACGGATTGAGAGGAGACATGTGGGCGGGGCTTATCGAAAAAGCGGTTGCCAAAGAGTACGGTGGATACGAGAAGCTTCATGGAGGCGACGACCTGAAGGCATTCCAAATGTTAACAGGTTCTCAGGAAAGCATTTGTGGTTTTGTGGAACATTGATTTCAGGTGCGCCTTGTGTTAACTACTATATGGATGAGGAAGTGAAAAATGTGAATGCGTTTTGGGAGAAGCTTGTCGAATTTCGGTAAACTGGAGAGTAAATCAACTTTGAAAAGCGCTTCGATTCAGATCCCAGAACTTTCCGATGACGGCATCAGGTAAAGCCAAGTTTGTGAATCCGGAAACCTATCAAGGCGATGGTCACCATGCATATTCGATTCTCGATGTATGCGTGCGAGAAGGAAACCGCTTGATACTGATCGGCAATGCTTTAGCTGCACGTAAAGGGAAATACGAAGCGATTCCGAAGCTAACAAAGGAGCAATTGGATACGATTGATGATTCACACTTGAAGGGCGAGTACGCTATCAAAACATTTTTTTTCGGCGAGATTTTTATATGAAAAAATGCAGCATGACATCACAAAAATCACTCATTCAAAAGGCCACAAACAGCTCAAAAAATTAATGTAGATCGATCAAATTTCCCAATTTTGGGGAAAACTTTCCAAGAGTGACCAAGCGTGAATATTGAGAAAACCGCGAATTTTTTTTTGTTTTTTCTTCGCAAGGCGCTGGCGGTCCGTCGACGACCTGCCGTTGGGCCGCCGGCGCCCCGTCAGCCGCCCACAGCCCCTCATTGTGCCGTTTGCGCCCGTTTAGCCGCTTTTGGGACTTTGCGCCCTCTTAATTTACTTTATCCCTCTGGGAATGTTTCCCTCAAATTTGTGAAACTTGATCACTCTACGTTCACTTTTTTGGGCTGTTTTTGACCTATATCTTTCGACTGAGTGATGTTTGTGACCTAGTTTCAGAACATTTTCCCCATAATTTTTTATGCTGCATTTTTTTTAGAAAATAGAGAGAAATCTCTGTCTTGGATCGACGTGGAGGAAATGATTGAGTTCTTTCATATGCTGACAGTGTGCCGATATCGAGATGGATGGTACGAAAAGAAGACCCCAATAAACGATAAGGTTTATGAGCACCTACGAATCCACGTGGGCCAGCCGTGTCAGATGGCTATTGAAAGAACGCATACCGGACTTCCTGATTCTGTACGGTTCCTTTCATTTTGTGCTTTACAAAAACAGACGTATTTTTCAGCACATTGGCTTCCTCAACATTCACAAGGCTTCGACTGAAAACGGCCAAGTTGGAGAACTCGTGGCGTCGTTTCAATCAGAACAGGTGAAAACGAATGAGTGGGGTCGAAATTCTACTATTCGAGAAGTTTCAGTTACTGCATCGTCCGTGCGTGGAGACGGATCCGTTTCATCTAGAACCGGGGGACTACATTATAGTCTATGTCAATGCAGTTTCGCGGATCTTTCGTGGGACTGGGGAACACTTTTGGGTTTTTCGAAGTCCCACACCAGTGGATCATATCTCAGTTGGTTCTGATTGTCACTCTCACAGATGGGGTGCTGTGAGTGAAAAAAAAAGAACAATATTGCAACCGATAATAAGAATGCATTTTCAGTCAATACGAATCGGTGAAAACTCGCTGATAGAAATGATGAAAGGGAGAATTGGAAAAGAGGTACGGAAAGGAGTCATCCTTCGAGACTATTCCATTGGAAACGTGGTCGTTGTGGTGGCTGAAAACAAGACTGAAAAGAAAGTCGGAATCGAGTGAGTGTGCTGTTCGAATTCAAAATTTAAACCGCCTCGAATTTCAGCATAGTCGCCAAATCCGAGGACTTGATCTACTCATGGGCAATCAAGTATGTTTCTCCAAGCGATGATACCGATTTCTGTGACTCGAAACGATTTCAAATTCCCGCGCAGTCGTCGAAAGTTCTCGGTTACATTACTCGGCGCTATGCTTTGGAATCGCGCGAAAATCCAAAGTTCCAATGTCTCTACAAGATTCGAGTGAGTCTCTCTGAATTGGGGGGAAAGAACTTCATATGATTGTCTGTTTCAGGTTCAAAAAGCATGGTGGAGTTAGAAGGGGGTCTACGACTGCTTGGGAACAGAGGCACGATCCTAGTAATATGTCCTAGAAATTTGTGAAAAAAAAAAAAAGTTCGAGTCGGTTTGCCACAAAAAATGATAAGCTGAAACAGATCACTGAGCAAAATGCAGAAAAAGTTGAATTTCAGCCAGTTTCGAAACGTCTCGAACAGTTATCGGACTTTTTCTGATGACGTGGCACCTTCTGTGGAATCATATTCCCCCTACTCCGATTACCCCGACCCATGATATTTCTACAAAAATTTCAAACTTTTCTCACAATTTCTGGAAGATTCGAAGGATTCGTTTCAATCTTCGTTTCGATTCTCTCCACACGTGGCACTCATTCGGAAGTTTGCAATTTTTTTGTTGACAACAAATAACAATGGGATACTTGATGAAGAATCAGGAGGTGATGGCGCCGCCGCTTCGATGGCCAGCCGGATCGGAGGGTGAGGTGAGTTTGAAGGCGAATATCTGGAGAACTAAGGGAGATGGAAAAAAGTTGTCAACTGAAAAAGCGTGTGAAATTGAATTTTGAGTATTTTTGTAGTTGAAAATTTTTTGCTAGCTAAAAGGCTTCTCGAGATACAGGCGGTCAAAGATGCGCGCGCTCTCCCTACTGAGAGACGCAGACGCTCTCGTTGTCTGCGTCTCTACGGCTGCCAACTTTCAAGGCGCATATCTCGAGAACTAATGGAGATGGCAAGAAGTAGTAAACTATGAAAATGTGTAGAATTCAATTTTGAGTATTTTTGTAGTTAAAAATTTTTTGATAGCTAATAGGGTTCTCGAGATACAGACGATCAAAGCTGCGAGAGACGCAGAGAAGCTAGCTTGTCCGCAAACTTCCAAGGCGCAAATCTCGAGAACCGCGAATTCCATCAAAAAGTTTTCAAGGCGCTTAGTTGGTTGGGGGGGGGCCACTTTTTTTAGCAATTTTTTTCACGGTTTTATTTTTTAACGTGACCCCTGGAACATTCATCCCACCCTGTTTTATCCTTGTTTTTTGCAATTTTTTTNCCCCAACCAACTAAGCACCGTTTTCAACTACAAAAAGTCTCGAAACTCAATTCTAAACACTTTCGCAAATGAAAAAATTTCCCTAGCTCCGCCCCTTTTCGAGATAAGCGCCTTTTTCACTTTCAGGTCGAAGACGGTGACGACGAAGACGACGACGTTGGGCCAGCTCCAGAATCCCGTACTCCAAGACGCTTGAGTTTCGAGTAAGCCTTACAGTAATCCGAACTGCAAAAAAATACAATATTTTTCAGTGACCAAAGTGTGCGTGCCGGATTCATCAAACGCGTCTTCGCACTGGTCACTCTAATGGTAAGCAGTCCAAAAAGAGGGCGGAGCCTAACTTCCTCTTGCAGTTCGCCATCACCGCCGGCTTCTCATCCGTGCCGATTTTCAACAAGAAATTCAAGGAATGGTGCATGGAGTACTGGTGGGGTGTCTACGTGGCGATGGGCGTTTTCTTTGTGTTCTACATTACGCTGATGTGTTGTCAGGGCGTTCGCCGCTGCTTCCCGTGCAATTTGATCATTTTGACGTTGTTTGTGAGTGCTTTTTTGGGTATAACTGGAAATCTAGAGGAGATGGCAAAGAGTTGTCAACTAGGAAAATGTGTAAAATTGAATTTGAAACATTTTTGTAGTTGACAGCTTTTTTCTAGCTCCGGCCCTTTTTAAGATATGCGCCTTTAAAGTTGTGAGAGAGCGAGAGACAGAGAGAGGGAGAAGGCGCAGAGAAGCGAGACTTTCTACGTCTCTCCATTGCCCATACTATTCATTGAAAACCTCTCTGCAAGCTATTTTATCACTGCCGCCTGAAAACCGAAAGAAGAAGAGACGCAGACACTCTCGCTTCTCTGCGTCTCTCTGTCAGGCGAGCAAGTGGGCGCGTCTAACTTTGACCGCTCATATCTCAAGAACGGTTGCAGCTAGAAAAAAGTTGTCAACTGCTAAAATGTGTGAAATTGAATTTTACACACTTTCGTAGTAAGCAAATTTTTTCTAGCTCCGCCCCTTTTTGAGATATGCGTCTTTAAAGTAAACGAACCCCTCACACTATTCTTCAGACCCTCTCCGCGGCCACCATGACCATGTTCATTACGGCCGCTTATTCGGTGGAATCCGTCATGATTTCTTTGATCATCACCACCCTGTGCAGTGCATCGATCATTCTGTTCGCGGCGACGACGAAGAAGGATTTGACATCGTAGGAAGAGAGAAATTCCCAAAATCTACAGTAGTCGTTTTCAGATGCATGGGAATCGCGTTCATTTTGGGCATGTGTCTGCTATTATTCGGTTTGATGACATGCGTTTTCGTTCTCATTTTCCACTGGTACTTCCTTCATATCGTGTACTCGGCACTGGGCGCCTTGCTCTGCATGTTCTACTTGGCCATTGATATTCAGGTGAGCCTTTTGAGAGGTACTGTAGATGCAGACTTAAGATACGCAGGTGGTTGGGTAGATAGAAATTGTAAGATCTGCAGGAGTCTCACGGTTACTGTAGACTCAAGATACGCAGGTAGGGTTACTATAGATTGATTTGGATCTGCAGGTTCTCTAAGGGTTTACTATTGAATTTGCAGCTCATCATGGGCGGTCGTCGTGTGGAAATCTCACCCGAGGAGTACATTTTCGCCGCCACACACGTGTTCGTCGACATTTTGACAATGTTCTTCCACATTTTGGGAGTGGTCGGACGGAATTAGAACTCGAAATTGATTATGAACATATGAAGGATTAAAAAAAAAATTTTTTTTGAAAAGTTTGCCGTTTCAAGGAAAGGTGATCAATTCTGGGCTTGTTGGTTTGGAGTTACTTGACTTTTCAAAGATTCATAGATTGTGATAGATTCTGAAGGCTTCTGAACGCTTTTGGAGAATCGAGAATGACTCGAAATAGATTCAACCGCCTGTGCATGATGTTGAAGGCATCTGGAGGGGTTTTGAGGGATTCTGAAGGGAAATGAAGGATTCAGGAGACTTTTTTGGAGTTTCGAAGGATTCTGAAGGATTCCGGGAAGATTCTGATGAACTAAAGAGATTTGACGAGCATTCTGAAAGATTCTGGAAGAGTTTGAAGCAACCATTTTTTTCTGTTTCAACGTTTTTTCATAAGTTCAGATTAAATTGCAAGGATTATTTTACGTATCTCTCTGTCGACAAAAACCATTGAAATCCTAGAATCATATATATGGCTCATTTTTCATCGTCCATGCTCACCGCTTCATCCAGTCTGGTTGGCGTCGATTTGGGTTGGAGTTCTCGAACCCATTCTAGGCGATACTGGGCTCGGTGGATGTTTTTGTGTCTATTAGAGTCAAGAAGAGAAAAATATCGTATAAATTCGACGCTGGCGGTTAAGATTCTGAAATGAAATGCTCAATTTCAAGCATTAGAAAAAATTACTGTTTCAAACTTTCCATACAATGCCTCGACTATTGTAGGCGAATGATACACCGTAGAGTTTCTTCTCATATCTCATAGTCAGTCCAAACAAAATGTGTCCCCTTGAAAGTCCACAAGTCCATCAAACCAACCCGAAACGTTAATCTTTCCTATCCTATTCTCTACTTCCTGGTCAGAAAATCACAATCTCGAAAAAAGTATGATGATAAGACATCTTCATCACGGCCGTCGTCATCATCCAGTTTCTTCTTATCAATACTCTCGACTTTTCTCTGACGAAGATGAGAGAATAGAGATCAATCTATTGGTATAGCTTATAAATTCGCCAGATCTATCAGAAAATAGTTAGAGAATGAGGAGAAATCTAACTCATGAAA
Organism: Caenorhabditis sp. 40 LS-2015; assembly: GCA_900536305.3. Lineage (NCBI taxonomy): Eukaryota > Metazoa > Nematoda > Chromadorea > Rhabditida > Rhabditidae > Caenorhabditis > Caenorhabditis tribulationis. The sequence goes on along the minus strand of LR543579.1, from coordinate 76,845 downwards.
CTGTAAAAATGTGGATTTTTAGGGGAGAAAAAATGCTGTTTCAAAATGTTAATGGGTTCCAACAGTTCAAGAAAACACTACTCCAGCTTTCACTGGTTAGATAAAGCAAGTTTTGAGAAAGCTCCGGCGCGTCCCAGCCAAGAACTTGGCAGAATTCTTCAGAATCTTTCAGAATCTTCTAGAATCCCTCAGAATTCTTCAGAATCCTGGAAGAGCTTTCAGAGTCCTTCAGAAACCTTTAGAGTCCTTCAGAATGCATCAGGATTCTTGAAAAGCTTCCAGAAGTCTTCAGAATCCTTCAATCGCCTCTTGATGATTCTGTTTCTCGTCTCTTCCCCATTTCTCGCTGTCATCAATCACCCCTCCTCCTCCTTCAAAGTCCACCGACACACACAAACTGTTACTGTTTCAAATTACTGTCTTATATCACAAAAGTGACCATGACCACTACTCCAGTTTCCGTCGTTTGTCAAAGCATCAACAACATTTTCTTCGTCCTTTTTTATCCCTTCGGTCTTTTTTCCAAGAGTACAGACAGTCCACAAGGATAACACATGAACAGACTCATTCATGAAGAGGCTCCAAGTCATTTCGCAACTGCGATGTTTCGCAACATGTCATTTCGAAACCAGGACGTTTCGCAACTAATTTTTCGGCTTAAGAAGTGACCAAACCATCCAAAAAACCCGAACAGTTGCAGAACTTCTAGTTGCCAAACGTCGAGGATGCGAAATGCCCCCTAATCCCATAATCGACACTGATTTCCTAGAGCCTTGAAATTTCGAGTGTTTTGAAAAATAATTCCGTTTCAGAGCAATCGTACAAAAAGTTTTTTTGAAGTCTGCATGATAGGCACTTTTTTTTGTGCTTCAATGCTCGAAAAATGGCGCCAATTCTAAAACGACAAATCAGTGATGTTTCAAATCGAATATCATTTTTTGATGATCTCTGAAGCAGTGAAAATTTTCAGCTGAACTTTGAAAACATTTATGATTCGAACCCTTAGCCGTCGGGTGATAGAGAGATGTTACGCTTAGGCTGAAAGAGATGTTAGACTTAGGCTTGGAGAAATGTTAGGCTTCGGCTTATAGAGATGATAGGCTTAAGCTTAAAGAGAAGTTAGACTCAGGCTAAAAGAGATGTTAGGCTTAGGCTTAGAAAGATGTTAGGCTATAGTCCTAGCTGAACTATGAAAACTAGAACATTTCGCAGTATATTTTTTTTCTGGAGACGCCGTGTACTTCTCGTGGACAATTTTGAACACGATGCCTGGAAAAAGTATGAAAATCCAAAATTTTCTCATGTTAGCGGTAGCTCTAGAATCGTTGAAAAAATCGCATACATCATTGAAGTTATTTTTGAAACGGTAAAAATTTCGAGTGCATTTCAAAACGTTTCCGATTTCAAGAAACTTCCCTGTGGACAACTCTTTTTCCCGCCCATTTCCGGCTCACGAATAGATGAAAACCTTCTAGAATTCTGATCAATTTGACTAATTATTAGTCAAAAAACAAGCGAAAAACCGGAAACATACTAATGAACTACTACTGTATGCGTCAGATTTTCAATTTTTCTCCCACACACAAAATTTTTTTGTTCTTTGTCGAATTTGACAGAGGGGATGGAAGGAGAAGTGGTCAAACAGGAGACACACAAACTTTCTTTATCATCGGAAGATAGTGTCTTCTGATTTCTCTGCGTCTATCGTTTCATCGTTATCTCTTGTATCAAGTGATAGGAAACAGTATATAATGGCGGAAAACATGGTTGATGGGTGGCGGTCAAAAATTTTCAATGTCGACGTAATTTTTTTTGGTTTTTCTTTTCTCAGAATCCCTCACTGTCAGAATTCCAGAACACCAGAATCCCAGAATCTCTGAATTTCAAAACCCTTCTGAATCTCATAATCTGAGCTGTCCACGTGGAGTACAAAACTCAGAAATTGAAATTTCCGAAATTCTAAAAAAAAATTTTCAGTTTCAAAAATTTCCAATCTTCAAACTCCATTTCCACTCTCTATTAATCGTTCCGATTATTTCGCTTTTCAAATTCCCTCCCAATTTTCAGCCGAAAACACAATAATGAAGCTCACCTTACTGCTGCTAGCAGTAGTCGTGGTCTACGTCGCCGCTCAAGGTGAGAAAAAAAAATTCAGTTTCAAAATTTTTCAATATCTGAGATTTTCGTATCTTCCGAGGTACTAAACTCTAGTTTCCATAATAAATTTGGTCAAAAAAGTAGTCACTTTTCCACACTCGCACATCCCTTTCATTTTTCCCAGCAGGCGGATCCCCTGGTCGTCAAGGTATAAGTGCTGGTGCTTCAGGTGACGGCAGTCTGTTCGGTGGATCCGACGCGGGGTCCGGCCTCGGAGGCTCTGGAGGATGGGGAGACGCTAGCGCCGGAGCCGGAGCATCTGCAGGCGGTGGTCGTGGAGGCGGCGGCGGTGGAAGAGGAGGATCCGGAGGAGGCAGAGGTGGAGGAAGGGGCGGAGCAGGAGGTGGAGCTGGTGGATCAGGTGGAGGTCAAGGTGAGTGGAGGAGAGGATTCGAGGATGACTCCCCAACTTTCAGGCGGCTGGGGAGGCGAATCTGGAGGATCGGGATCGCAAGGAGGCAACCAGGGAGGATGGGGTGGATCCGACTCAGGATCTGGGTCCCAAGGAGGATGGGGAGGTCAAGGACAGGGCCAGGGTGAGTGGACAAAGTTGCCAAGAACATTCTGGAAAGCTCTAGAAGGTTCAAGAAGGTATTGGAAGGCTTAAGATGGTTCTAGGAAGTCTCATAAAGTTCTAGAAGAATCTAGAAAGTTCTAGAAGTATCTAAGAGGTTTTGCGACTTTCTAGACACCTCTAGAACCACTTCAAACCTTTTGGAACTTTCTGGAACCTCACTTTTCTCTTCATTTCCAGGTGGAAACTCCGGCGGCTGGGGCGGATCTCAGGGTGGACAGAACGGAGGTGGCGGTGGTGGTCGTGGAGGACAAGGAGGTGGTCAAGGTGGGTTTTTAGAGGGTCTCGAAGCTTTAGAGGGATGGATAGGGATTCTGAAGGCCCCCCTCAAAGTTCACCACCAAATTTTCAGGCGGTTGGGGAGGCCAACAAGACGGTGGATCTCAAGGAGGATGGGGCGGTAGTCAGGGAGGAGGAAACCAGGGCGGAAATCAGGGAGGATGGGGCGGAAACAATAATAATGGAGGAGGTCAAGGTGGGTTGACATTTTTTTTTCAAATTTTTCGGTTTCAAAAAATTTTCATACAAGTTTAGAGTTGTTGAGATTTGTTAGGTTCTAATGAGTCTCTAAAAATAGCGTAAAAAGAAAGAAGGCGAGACGCAGAGAAGCTAAAAAGCTCTCATTGTCTGCGTCTCTACAGCCATAAACTTCAAATGCGTGTATCTCGAAAACTCATTGAGATAGCAAAAAATTGTCAACTACAAATTGCTCAGCATAAAATTTTACACATTTTTGTAGTTAAAAGTTTTTTGATAGCTTTGCCTCTTTTTGAGATACAGACGGTCCATTAAAGACGTATATACTCTCGTTGTCTGCGTCTCTCCAAGAATCGTATCTTTTGACCCAGTTGAGCTACAGTATCCAAACTTTTTCCATTCGATGTGAAATTTTACGTCGGAAAATTTTGTAGTCGACAGATTTTTCCCATCTGTTTTGGTTTTCAAGATACATGTGTTTTTTTCAGGAGGCTGGGGAGGAAACCAAGGTGGCGGACAAGGACAAGGACAACAAGGTGGAGGCCAAGGTGAGTAGATTTTCGGAGAAAGACGAGAACTTTGAATTCAATTTTTCAGGTGGCTGGGGAGGTCAACAGTCTGGAGGCGGTGGTCGTGGAGGACCCCAAGGACCAGGTGGACAAGGAGGATGGGGTGGACGTGGAGGAAACGGAGGAGGCGGGGGATGGGGAGGTTGGTCAATTTTTCACAACTCACTGTAACGGTTTGTCATGGCACTGAATTTGTTCTATTCACAATTTCACATGGATTACTGTAATTTGTAGCTTGTAAACGGAAATCACTATGTACTATGCGCCTTTAAAATCGGTTCTGCTCATTGCACTTTTGCACAATACAATAATTTTCACTGTTTCAAGAGTACTATAGTTACTGGGGAATAACCTGACTAATGATTGGAATTCGAAAATGTGTCCCAATGAGAAAACTCGCAATCGATTCATATATTTTCTTTCTGCTGCGGACTCTGTATTCTCGAGAAAATTGACTTCGAAGTTCGTACTCCCATTTGGTTTAAACTGAGAACACGCATTTCAATCAAACAAATTGGGAGTACGTAGGAACAAGAATACATCCAAAAATCGATCAAAAAAAATTTCGGTTTCAAAAAGTTTTCAGAAATTTTGAACGTCGGATTTTGTAATTTTCATTCTGTTAATATCTCGAAAAACCCAAAAAATAAATTTAAAAAAAAATCGAAAATTCTCAGGTCGAGGTGGTGGCTGGGGAGGTAGAGGTCATGGTGAGTTTCTGCTAACTTTTTTTTGTTTTTTCGGTTTTTTGAAAAAATTTTGAGTTCTGCACACTAACAGTACCTGTATGCCGACTTTATCCGCCGAGAAAGCTCATTTTGAAAAATTTTCAAAAACATTTTTTTTTTGAAATTTTTGAAAAATTTCAAAACATTTTTAAAAATCGCTTCAGAGTTTAGGTTCTGCTTTGAACCTCAAGTCTTTTTCCTAAATTCGAATTTCCCGCTATTTTTTTCTCTTTTTTTCAGGCTGGGGTCGTTTCGGACCAGGAGCCCGCTGGGGATGGGGACGCCCATCGTGGGGCGGATGGGGACGTGGATGGTAGAGGAGTCGATACATTTTTGATCTTCTTTTGATCTACTTTTTGAATTCTGAATTCCAAATTATGTTTAATCCAACGTGTAATATATCTTCCTTGTTTGAAGTCAACTATTTTTTCTCTGTCATGTGTTTCTTCCTCAATCTTGTTCTCAATGTTTTTTTCGGTTTAATAAAGTCTTAAAAAATTCAACTACCAGCAACTTTTGAAAAATTCACTACGAATGTTTGGGGAAATCTAGAAACAGTAGAATCATTCCGGGCAACAAAAATTTTGAAAAAAAAATCGGTTTCAAAATTGTTTAGGATCAAGTTTAGACTTTCTCCAACTCGTTAAGTACGTGAAGTGAGGATTAAGGTATCATAATGAAAACGTTCGAAATTTTCGTGAAACATCTGAACAAACGCTTCAAATACTCCATTTTTCAAGTAAGATGCAACTAGCAGCCACCGTATTTTTCGCCGATCTTTCACTGTTTCTACGGATTTTTCCCACTTCAGTTGAAGAAAATTAGCAAACAGTCAAAAAATATCAATTTAAGCAAGAACAATCCGAAAAAAAAAGATAAAAAATGAGAGAAAAAAACGATGATCACGAACGACAACATTCTCACAGAGAACTGGCGTCGATGGTATGCAAACGCGCTCCATTGAGAAGATCTTAAGGCCGGAGAATAAAACCCATTTTTTCAGTTTTTTCGTCATTTTGCAAGGATAATAGAAGGGTGAACAACGTTTTGGTGTCGAAAAAACTGAAAAAAAAATCGTCCAGAGCAAGAAAAAAAAGTTGGTGGAGCGCGAATGCATACCTTTGGCGTCTTCGAGGCGATTTTTCCTGTTTTGAAGTAGAAAAAAATTTGCTCGGAACACTCCTTCGAATTTTCAAATGTTCCAAAATATCCTTCTGTTCTGTTTCCAGTCTAGAAAACAATCCCGAATAAGTTTAAAACGGAAGTTGTTTTTTCTGTTTCAACAAATGAACTTTTAGAAAAATGAATTCTGTTTCAGCTAATCACTGCATTTTCTTGTGAATTCACGGTTTCACAGAACATTTATACTTTCCCCTACCCAAGTTTCGACATTACAGCTGCTTTTTCAATTCGAATCTCCAATCTCAATCAAGAACATTTCTGCTCAATCAATCAAAATGTGCCATGTGTAATTTGTTAGCCAACTCAAAAGTTGTCAAAAATGTCAAAACCTCCGAAGTGATAATCCATCAAAACTTTCTTTCTCGCTCCCTCGTAATCTAAAAGCTGAGCTGAGCAATCCTGCGGCCATTGCTCAGCTCAAACTTTGAAATCCAAGAGCAATTATCGTTGACTTCTTTAATAGTCGAATAATAGCTCGAAACAAGGAAAAAACAAACATGAAAATTTCAGCTAATTTTCATCTCAATTTCCTCTTTCTCTTTCAAAATAAACCAGCCCTTCTTATTATTATTTTCTCCCCCCATGTCTATGGATTCTTGGTTCTCTTCAGTGACTGTGAAAGGAATAATTGAATTATCTAGATTTATATTATTATTCTCTCTTTTTTTCTGTCTGTTTTGGTTTGTTTTTTTTTGGTATATTTTTTTTCATAGACATTTGGGAAGAAATTTTCGGTTTCAAAACATCATGAATGTCATCTAGCTTGAAATGTGATTTGATGATTCAATGAAATTGGCATTTCAACTTCAAAAACAACGACACTCCGCACATGCCGCCTCTAAGCTCCGCCCCCTTTGGCAACCCTGACAGGCCGTTTTTGTTCTAGTGGCGCATGTATCACGAAATCTGTAGAAATTCGTTTTTCGAGTGTTAGAAGGGCAAATGATCTGAAATGTTTAGAAATTTGAAAAGCACGTTTCTTCATCGCAAAAAGGGGCGGAGCTTACACATTGAGCGGCATATGCGGAGTGTCGTTGTTTCGTTGTCGTTGGATATCAGAAATTTTCGGTTTCAAAAAATATTGAAAATTTTCAAATTTTCATTTTTAATCAGTTTGTCTTCTACTCCGCTCACAAAATGCCTCCCCTATGTTTTCCGCATTCAATAAGAGAGCGTAGAACAGAACAAAATAATCCAAAGATTTTCGGAGAATTGTGAAAATTTTTCTAGTGTCCCATGTATCCCAAAATCTGTAAAAATGCGTTTTTTGAGTGTTAGGAGCGCAAAAGAGCTGAAATGTTTGGAAATTTGAAGAGCACGCTTCACCATTGCAAAAGTAGGCGGAGCGTCGTTATTTCTTCGGACAGCAGAAGTTTTCGGTTTCAAAAATTTTTGAATAATTTCAAATCTTCAGTTTTCAATCAGTTTAAATTCAGTAAAATCATCCAAAAAAGTTCGGAAAAATGTGAAAAAAATTTACTGATTCAGTCGTTCATAAATAACTCGGATTATCGAAATCTATTAATTTCACGATTCTTTAAAAGTTTTCTCTGAAAAAGTCACGAAATTTTCGAAAATCGATGAATTCTGAAGCTCAGAATTTCCTCCCCTCTTATTTTGACCTCTTCCCTCATCCCCCAGACACTCCCTCAGGGTCCCCCCAAAGAGCTCACGGAGCAATGATACACCAACTGTTAGTCTCCTCCCGGGGGATCAGTCTGTTTCTCTAGCCACCTTCTCACTCTCTCACACACTCTCTCCTTGCCTGATAACAGATAAGAGACGCAGACAGGTGGAGATGAGATGACCTGTGAGTAGCAGGGTCCTCTCTGTCTCTGGAGGGTGTAATAATTAGGAGGAGAAAGGAGGGGAACACCTTTAATCCACCACCACTCCAACAACTTGATTTACATTGTCGAGTTGGCCTGCCTATTATCTGTTCATATTTTGGTCGCAACGCTGAGCAATACTATAAGCTGAGCAATCCGGAGGGAAAAATGCAAACCGGTCGACCGCCGCCACCCAACTATTTCAAACCGATGCATCACCCGTTTTCTCATGGTTCGTTTTTTTTTGGATATTTTCAGCACTGGTAGATCAAATCGGAATTTCCAATCACAATTTCGATCTACTAATGATAAAGGAGCGCGCTGTTCTGAATGGATTCATTTGTTCACTGATTCAAAATTTCCATCTGACAGTTTGCAGTTTTTTTGAAACTGTAAATTGTGGAATTCATCGAAAATGTCTGTTCATTTGTTTTTGAAGATTTCTGTGTTTTTTTTTTGGAGCCAACTTTAAAGTCGCATATCTCAAAAAAGGGGCGGAGCTATGGAAAAGTTGCTAATTGCAAAAATGTGTGAAATTTTATTTTATTTTATTTCATAGTTGAGAACATTCCACTAGCTCCGCCCACTTTCAAGATGCATCCCGTTCAAGAGCATCCCGTTCATCGTCACCAAAACTGTAGAATGTCCGAGTGGGTCTCTATCTGGATATCTTAAGATCAGCATGTTAGGAACCAAACATTGAGCTTCAAAACTAATGGTAAACTTGGCGTTTCTGCCAAACTTGATAGATTTTTGAAACCGTGAAAAAGAAATTTTGAAAAGTTTTTAGGCAACCTTTGGCAATTATCGGTTAACTTTGAACAAAATTTATAGTGGCTCCCCACCTCCCATTTTTTTGTGAAACTTTGTGGATGTATCAAGCAACTCTGGATCTTCATTTTTGTAGTTGACAACTTTTTACGAAAATCACAATCAAGTTAGTTATGTAGTCACGCAACTTCCAAAATCGATACTTTTCAGTAAGAAATTCGAACTTTTTCGGACCGCGACGTAACTGACTTCGTTTTGATTATCGTAAAAAGTTCTCAACTACTACAATGAAGGTCTAGAGTTGCTTGATCTACTCACAAAATTCAACGTGTGCAATATGTTATCGGTTCAAAAAATCCAATACTTTTCTTTACACCAATTCATGAAACAGTCACAAATGTTACTCAAAGATCAGTTGGTTTATTGTGATCTTTGGATTTCAGTATTCTGGGGGAAATTTTGAAGACAGATTGAAAGTCGTAGAAACGTTTTGTTTGCTACTGGCCTTGCGAATAGCTGCTGAACTTTGAAGCGTTTTTGAAACCGTAATAGTATTATTTTTTTTTCTGGATTTCAACGCACCTTGCCTGTTTGAAGTAGCTGGTCTTCATTGAAATGTGTGTGTTGCTCCGTTGTTTTTTTCGATTCTGCAGTAAAAATGGAATCAAAATTAAGCCTAGGCCTAAAAATCTCAAAGTTCCCCCTCTTAATATTTCCATTTATAAACACTTCTTCTCTCCTCTCACTTTCCTTCCCATCCGGCTCCCAAAAAATGGGCATAAAAGAAGGAGGAAAAAATAAACTTTTCTCCCTCTTATTCCACTTTTTTGTTCCTTCTCTCTCTAGATGACTTCCTTCTTCTGAAAAAAAAACGAAAAAACAAAAAAATTTAGAACGAATTTTCGACACGTATCAGATTTCGTCGCAGGTGCCGAAATCTAGGAGAAGACTGAGGGGAAAAAGTTTGAAAGATGAGATTCGTGTTTTTCTATTATTTTACTTTCCCCGCTTACTTTGTTTTTGTAGATAACACAAAAAGAACTAATAAAAGTTTTCGGAAAAAAAAATCGGTTTCAAAATTTTTTGAATTAAGTTTTACAAGGACTCCGGTGCTCTACCGTCTCCCGTGCTCTACCAGGTGAACTTTCTCGTGTTATCTGGGTCTAGGTGAAATCGACACTCTGGCTTCAAATTCTGAAATGAAAATCCGCAAAATGTTCACGTGTTTCGAGTTGTCCACCTAACAAAGTGCTCACATTTCACTGCAGGAGGTAACGTTGCGAGATCATAACTTGAATCGTGTGGACGTTTCGCAGATTTTGGTTTCAGAATCTGAATCTGGAGGGTCGATTTTACCTTGGGCCAGAGCATGAAAAAAAGTTTAGCCCAAAAACTTGCGCAATCTTCTTGTTAGATTTTCAAAAACTCGTTCGTTTACGGCGTGTTTGAAGGAAGATGTCGGACAACATTTTTTTTGTGTTCCAGCATACGTAATCAAGTGTGCTGATTCTGAATATTGTAATGAAAACGTTCAAAAATTTCCCTGAACACCCGAAAAATTGCCTCAAAGACGCCATTTTTCAAGACACTTGTCATTTGTGGTCTTCGTTTTTTTCGCTCATTTTACACCCTTTTTTGTTTGATTTTTTTAAATGGCAGTAGGAAATCAGAAGAACAAATTAAGAAAAAACCAGAAAACTATCGATTCTAGTAAGAATCTTGACAAGTTTCCGGAAAGTTTAGAAAAAAATTGGCTTTCCTATGGTGAAGAAATACGGTTTCAAAAATCTTCTGAAAAAAAGTTTTTCAATGATGAACGATATTATGTCGTGTGCAACTGATTTCGAATATTCACTTCTCCACTCAGCAAAAATCCAAATTATGTTTTTCCCTACTGTAAATTGACCTCATCAAAACCAGCAACCGAAAAAAGTGATTGTTTTTTTTTACATTATTGCGTTCCGTCTCTCTGTGTGTCTGTTTATCCTGCTTTTTTTTTCCCGTTCTCTTCAATTTCGAGCATTTTTTCATGCTCCAATGCACTTTTTTTCTTCGCCAACGAACATTTCCGGCGTTTGGTAAATGAGGCCAACCCTGAACCAACAGAAACCAAATAAAACCTTTTTTTGCAGAAAAAACATGCAAAACTTTTCTTCCGCCTCTTATTTTCCGGGTCCTAATGATGGTGGTCGTGTTCGGGGAGGTGCAAAAAGTTTCGTTGTCCTTTTTCACCCATTTTCTGGTTTTGAGATGAGCTCAAACTACAATAGGAAGTCTCATTTAACGAAGAAGTGATGATTCAAAATCATAGAAATGATATACAGAAGTTTTGAAGCGGGAAATTTTTTTTCTAATTTTCAAAATTTTACCGAATGGTAGAATTCCAAATGAGAAAATTGCTAAAGTTTGACCTTTTGGTTCTTGCACTCTATAGTCGATATCGTTCTTGGGGACAACTCATGAGTTTTGGTTTGACTTCTCCACGAGGAGTACACGGTGAGAATCTTGGAAATCAAAGTTGGAATGACTTTCTTTTTGGTTTATGCAGCTCTCTACTCTCACTGTTTCAGTAAGTTGGTTTCTCTATATGACAGATTTTTGAAACGGTGATTTTTTTGAACAGATAATACAAAAGTCGAAACTTGAATCCGTTCCAATTTCCGTCGCCTAATTCATGCTTATTACTCTTCGGAATTCTTATAAACCTACCCCTCTCTCATTTTAATGAACATCTGTGTTCGGTTCCTCCTCTCCATTCACATCTCCATTTCTGACGTCTTCTGGGTCTTCTACATCCTCGGAATGTATGAGTGAACACCCGAAGACGTCGAATTAGAGGGGAGAATTAGAGGAGGATTTCGATGCTTTCCATTACCAGTTTACATTCTGGCTTACACGCTAAACTTTCTCTGTTCCGTTCTTTTGATCTACTTTTTTTGAATTTTAGAATGTTCTGGAAAGTTTCGAAAAGTACTTCGAATAGTACTAGGTGGTTAATTATCAAAAATTGAGTGTTTTCAAATGATCAAACTATTGGTTTCTCTTCATTTTGGGTTTCTCTAGATTTTGTGACAGTAATTTTTTCTCAAAATCTTTGGAAACTGGAAGTTGTATGACGACTGAATATCCATCAGTACTAGCCATCAGCATCTTACAATTTTTTTGAAACAGTGAAAGAAATTCAGAGATAGGGACGTTTTTTTTCAAGAATCGCATTTACACCATGGACAGTTAATTGTGAACCCATGTTTTTTCCTGAACCTAGTCCTACAGTTGTTCAAAAGCACCACAAGTCGGTTAATTTTGATTTAGTACGGATGAAATTTGTATATTTGAAATCAGCTAATAAATTCGGTTCGAATGAGTATAATCATGACAAAGTCTCGAAAAATTTTCATGTTTCAATTTCACTACAAAAATACAGTACTCACCATAACTTGGCTCGAATCAGACCAATTCTTTTGACATTATTGTTGACAGATTCAGCATTTTAAGACAGTTCGAAAAAGTATAATCACGACATCGTTTTGGAAAATAGTAAATGTTTGGGTCCCACCACGAAATCTTATAAACTACCGTAACTTGGTTAGTTTTTGCGCAAAACCGACGAAAAATACTTTGTTGGAATCAGCTTGTTAAGCCCATTCGAATGAGTATAGTCACGACAAGGTTTTGAAAAGTTTTCAAATTTTGGGTCTCACCACGAAGACACTAGAAACTACTGTAACTTGGCTCATTGTCATCCAAAATGTATGAAAACAAACTCTTTGAAATCAGCTCATTAAGACTGTTTGGGTTTTGTATAAACTTTTGGTTTAGAATTCGTCAACAGGCCGAAAAATAAATCAAGAAAGAAAAAATTCGAAAATTCTAGATAATTCTGAAACAGAAATTTTTTTTTGTTTGTTTTTGTGCCTATTAATCTCTCCCATCAATTTCTGTTTGTCCAGATGTCCATCCCTCCCCAAAACTTGTCATTTTCCTTTTTGTTCCTCCATCTTCCGCCCCCGAAGAGAAATGTGTTAATCTGTTTCTCTTTTTTGCCCCCTGCTTGTCCTCCAAATTGACTCAAAAAAATGGGCAAAGTCAGCAGCACTAGAAAGAAAGGACCCCTTTTTCTCTCTCTCTCATTTTTTCTTCATCGTCATTTTTTTCCTTTTTTTTTCTCTCTCTAATCTAGAGAGAGAGTGTCCTTTTCGGAAGGGGAGACAAATTTTTGGTGGTTTTTTTTGGGTCCCCTTTATTACTAAGAAACCACGAGGCGACCACATTGACCCCCCTCCACCACAATCGCTGGGGACTCATTTTTGGGCAGCGGAAATTTGAAAATTTTTGAGATTTTAAGGTCCGAACTTTGAGAACTTTTGATCTACCAGAAAGAATTGAAGTTTTGAAGCGCAAGTTGAGATTCAGCCAAAATTTTCTGTTTCAAAATTTCATGAAATCATGTCAGTGTTCTTTTGAATCGATCCCCAACGTGTTGAGTTTAAAATTTTCATATTTCATGAATATTGCTCAGAAATGAATCGAGTAACTGACCCAAATTTTGAAATTTTTTTGAAAGGGTGTCATGATTATACTCATTCAAACTGTCACATTGAGCTGGCTCCAAAAAAATAGTTTTCATGAAAATCGGAATAATATGAACCAAGTTACAGTAGTTTTAGGGATTTCGTGGTGAGACCCAATTTTTGAAATTTTTTCAAAACGGTGTCATGGTTATACTCATTCAAACCGCCACAACGAGCTGACTTCGTTAGTAAATATTCCATCGCAATCCGATCAATACGATCAAAGTTACATCAGCTTTTAGCAATGTGGGGATCGAAAATTTGAAAATTCTGAAATCCCTGTTTCCAACACTATTAAAATTGTCATGTGACACTGTTCTGATTTCCGACCGAGAACTCTCTGAATTCAAAATTCAAATTCAAATTTGGCTCCCTTTTTGTGATCCCTACTCCCCTCGAGTAGCCGGGTAATTTAGTATGGATAGAGAAAAAAAAGGGAACCTAGAAAAAAAGTGGGTGAAACTTTTGGAGAGTCCCCGTTTTCCAAGAAATACTCAGACCCCACTTTGTTCATGGATACAATTCCTCTTTCTTTTTCTTTTCCTTCATTTTTTCTTCTGGAATGATGAACATATTTTTTCCTGTTCCCTCTTTCTCTCTTCTTCATTTCCTCCGGATTCCTTTTCCATATGCATTCATTCATTTCTTATAGTCATAGTCATAGATAGTCAAAAAATAAGATTGTTTTTGGCTGACAACAAAAAGGGGGCGGCGTCTCTAGATTGGTCAACTGACCTTGGAAGGATCTATCTCAAAAAGGGGCGGAGCTAGTGAAAAAATGTCGACTACAAAATTGTTCAGCATAACATATTAGACACGTTTGTAGTTGACAACTTCTTTCTAGCTCCGCCCCTTTTTGAGATATAGGTGGTCAAAGTGGGCGGAGCCTGAAGAAGCGAGAGGAGAGACGCAGAGAAGCGAGTGAGTCTTCTGGGTTTTTTGGTATCATATTTCTATCAGATCATTGAGTTCTTTGTGATGTGAGATGCTTTTTGAAAGTTTTTGAAACTGACAAAATTTGAAAAAAAAATCAGGTACAATGCTTTTGTTCCTTGTGGATTTTTGGCGGTTTTTTAAGCCTTTCTTATTTCATTTTTTGACTTTCGATTTGTTTTTAAGTTACCCAAGGTTGCAAACAAAAAAATTAGCATAATATGAAAATGTACCACATCCAAGAAGATCACTCTCGTTCCTCTGCGTCTCTCCCCCTTTTCCTCTCTTGAAAGGGTGAACCAGTTTTAAACGGGTATATCTCAAACACTAAGACAGCTATCAAAAAATTGTCAACTACAAAATTGCTCAGATTAAAATTTTACACATTTTTGTAGTTGACAATATTTTGATATCTTCACACGTTCCTGAGATATCCTCTTTTGAACATGAGAGAGACGCAGACACTCTCGCTTCTCAATGTCTCTTTCATGTCATTTAGATGACGAATATCTCAAAAACCGTAAGCGCTATCAAAAAATGTCCAACTGCACTCTTGTTGAGCGTTCAATTTTACGTCTGATGGCATTAATTTGACTAATTTCGCGCCACTGGTTCTTAAGATACACTCGCTCAAAGTATGCTAGTTGAGAGACGCAGACAACGAGAGTTCTCTGCATCTCTCTCCTCCCACGCATGTAGACCTTGACTCGGACATCAACCAAAGCACATCAACGACACATCAGAAGACCTCATACCCACTTCCTTTAATTGTTTCATTTGTCTTTGTCATTGTCTGCGGAGCCGGCACTTTTTGTCCTTTACAAATGAACCGTGTCCCTCCGAATCCGAATCTTGATAGATGTTTCCTGAAGACTCTGGAGAAACTTCTGGAGAGAGAAAGAGAAAGGAGCAATAAATAGATGGGAGATGAAGATGGACAGGTTGGAAATGGGAAGAAGATTGACATGTTAGAAGGAAGAAAAAAGTGCACACATTTTTTTTGGGAAGTTTTTTTTTGCTGCTAAATTTTGAGCTTCAGAGTTCTGACTAAGACCTTGCAAAAATAGTAGGCAGAATGAATGAGGGAGAGATAGTTAGAGACGCAGAGAAGCGAGAGTGTCTGCGTCTCTTACCCACTAGACTTTAAAGCGTTATATCTCAAGAAAGGGCGAAGTAATAAAAAAATTGACAAGTGCAAAATTGCTCAGCATAAAATTTCATACATTTTTGCTGTTTGTCACTTTTTATACCTCCGCTCCTTTTTGAGATATGACGCTTCGTGTCGCGGTAATGAGAGTAGAGAGACGTAGAGTGCTCTCGTTGTCTGCGTCTCTCTAGGCGTTAACTTTGAGCGGATGTATCTCACTACCCAGTTAAGCAACAATGTTGAATTTTATACCATTTTGTGTGAAATTTTACGCTGAGCAACTTTGCAGTTGACAACTTTTTGATAGCATTCTTGGTTCTCGAGATAGGAGGATAGGAGGATACGAGATTTGATTTTGACCATGATAGGATGAGCAAATTTTTGTTTCATCTACATATTGTTGCGAAAATTTTGAAACTGAAATTTTTTTGTGCATATTTTCTTGATTCGATTTCCAAAAAACCTCTTTTTGTGAACTTTGACTGGCTGTATCTGAAAAATGGGCGGAGCTAGAGAAAAGTTTTCAATTGCAAAAATGTGTAAAATTTGCTTTTAAACAACTTTTTAGTTGACAACTTTTTGCTAGCTCCGCCCATTTTCAAGATATATCCCCATTCTTTTTTTCACTTCCTGTTCTCATAGTGTTAATGAGCTGCAATTTATCATGCTCTCCGGCTCCTCTCCGTTCCCTCCACTACGTCACAGGAAAGAAAAATGGGGCCTCCATCCATTTTTCTTTCTCTCTCCTTTTCTTCTGGTTTTTCTCCCCATTTGAAAAGATTTTGTTGCGAACGGAGCCATCCTTCGAACAAATTGACTTGTTTTTCCAGACGTTCTTTTTTGTCTCTTTCAGAGGGAGAGAGAGAGAGAGAGAGAGAGAGAGAGAGAGAGAGAGAGAGAAAACGAAGAGGGGGTCTATATGATTCACAGAGTGTTGCGCCCCCCAGTTCAGATTTCTATCTCTTTTTCTGTGGAAGGCAACTTCCTGTTTGGAGTCTCTCGGAGAATCTGGAATGTTCTGGAATGTTCTGGAAGCTACTAAAAGTCTAGATACTGAAACTTCGATAGTTCTGCCAACAATAAACTTACAAGTTTGGTAGATTAAGATAATAAGAAAATTTTGAAACCGAAACTTTTTTTTTCAAGTTTTCAAATTTTTTTCGGTTTCATGAAGATTGGTAAAGATTTTAAAGTTTTGATTGAACTAATTATTTGGAATTCTGTAGGAGTCACCACTCAAATCATCTCGGGGTCATTTGGGGTTCTTTTCAGGATCGTTTCGGTCAAGATACTTGGGTCTAGTTTTTGCTCAGTTTCGTGTTCATTCTTAGAATTTTCAGAAGGAGTTATGGTCCACCAAAATGAAGTCTATTTATATTCTGAATTAACATAATAAGAGCTACCGGAATCCTTTTGTTTCGAATTTTGCTGACCATTTTTGGTGATTTTTATAACGTACTTTTTCGGTGGGCCTAGCTTTCTTGCAACGGTTCCGGACCGTGATTTTGCAAGTACTGTTTCCTAGTAAGAAAGTCTGAGGACGAATGAGCTCAGGTTTGGACTCTCTCCAAGCCCCCTTATAAGACCCTAAAACTTACTGTTTCAAAAAAGAAGGCTTATCAGATTTAGTTAATCCACAAACAATAGGTCCTGTGGCGAAAGTTTGTAGTTTTGCATTCTGAACATAATATCTGAAAAAATGATTTTGAAATTTGAACTCCCGCTCAACATTTTCGTGAAGACTGAAAACCTTTGCTCAAAAAAATTTGAACTCTTGAGCTCTCTGGAATCATGAAGAAACCAAGAAACCAAGAATCTTTAGTTACTTTTTCTCCGAGGAAATTCGATATTTAGAAACTTTACTGTTTTGTTAGTGGAACAAAGAATCTCCCAAAAAGGATCCCAAAAGTTTCTCGACTAGTTTCACTGGGATTCTCTAATTTCGTGAGCCCCCTTATTTGCTTGCTCATTTGTAATTGAGATGGCTTCTTGACTCCTCCCGGGATGACTCTTTTTTGGGCGACCAGATTCTCGTGGTCCTCTATTTGGCGTTTCTTGAAATTAGAGAAGTTTTCTGAAGTTTTTAGTTCATTTTTAGTCGGTTTTAGACTATAGTTAGCAGATTTTGAATCATTTTTGGTTGGTTTGATTTAAAATTTCCGATTTTTGAGACGTTTTTGGACAGTCTTGGACCACTTAACATTGATCTTAGACCAGTCCAGACCAAGATTATTTGAGATTGATTTTGGATCATTAACCCGTTTTTGGATCAATTTTGGGCCAACATTTTTGGCTAATTGTGGATCATTTTAGACTCATTCCTAACCACTTTTCAACCATTTTTGGTCGATTTTTGTTTTAGAGAATTTTCGGATTGTTTCTGTTTTTAGGTGAGTTTTACAAGGAGTATACACGAGTTCTTGGGTTTAACTTTTCTCATAATCTATATCAAGGTAAAATCGACCCTGTAGATTCAGATTATGGGATCAAAATCAGCAAAACGCTCATCTACGATTCTAGCAAGGATCTTTTGTACACTTTTGAGAAGATGAAATTTCCTTTAAACTATCACTACAGGACTTAACTTTGCGAGGTCATAACTCGAATTACGTGATTTTTGATTGTTGTTTACAGAATCTGAAACTAGAGGCTCGATTTTGTCTTGACCCAGATTATGGGAAAAAGTTCAAGCCAAGAAGTCGAGAAATCTCTTTTTAAAATATACTGTTTCAACAAACTCATCAATCAATCTTCATTTAACACAAAAAATTCAAAAAAATTTTGTAACCGAAATTTTTTGCAACTCATTTTCGGCTCTTCATTCCAGACTAGAACCCTGTTCGTCTCATTTCGGAGCACGTTTTACTCTCCAGAATCCTCCCCAGTTTACTATTACTAATCCCAGACAACTCCCCCTCGTTTTTTTCCCGGTTCTCCCATTTCCCCTCCCCCTATAACGATCTCCAATGAAAATTTATGTGAACAGAAGAAGAAGAAGAATCTTGTCTCTTTTGTGTTTTTTGTTCTGATTTTTGAGCAATCTACTCTCTTGTTTTTTCTCTGCGTCTTCTCATCTTTCTATACTATTTCTCTGGAGGGAAAGTAAGCTCTTTTTTGAGTGTGTGTGTGTTCGGGAAGAAAACATGGAGAGGAGGGACTTAATGTTCCCTTTTTTTGGGATGATGGAATGGACTAGGAATGGAAATATGGAAAAAAAGAATTGATATTCAAAATGGGATTTTACTAGTCTGGAAAACAAGCAAGACCCGAATTTGGTTTATGGAAAAAAAAATTCCGGTTTCAAAAGGTTTTTGAATTTTTGAAGTATTTTGAAGTGGTCTGATTGTTGGCTTATGTTGATCACACAAGTTTTTCTGAATGCATCTAAATCATCGAATCGAAGATTCCACAAAATTTTGGGGGTTTCTTAGGGGACCTCCTCTTGCTTTGACGCCTTGTATCTTGAATATGGGCGGAGCTAGAAAAAAGTTGTCAATTACAAAAATGTGTGAAATTTTATGCTGAGCAATTTTACAGTTGACAACTTTTTGTTAGCACTGATGGTTCTTGAGATATGCGCTTTGAAAGTCGGTTGATTGATTCCATCTTCTCTATGGAGACGAGAGACGCAGAGAAGCGAGAGCGTCTGCTTCTCGTTCTTGTTGTTCCTATAAAAGTTTTTCTACAAAAAAAGTTTCCCTTTCTTGACCACTGGTCAAAAAAGGGAAATTTGGAGAAACTTCCCTCTTTCTCTTTTCTTCCAAACATAAACAATCTGTGTCCCTATTCCTCCCCAAAGTTTTTCTCTCCTTTTTTTTGGAAAAATGCTTTCCCTAAATTTGTTCATTATGGCCATCTGGATTCCAAGAAAAGTTAGCCTGGGCCTGAAATTTGATAACTCTATCAAGACTCCGCCCTCTTTTGAGACATAAAAAAACGAGGGCTACAGTATTGTGGAAATAATCAGCTTTGAAAAACACCTGAATACTCAAAAAAATTCTTTGAAACAGAAATTTTTTTTTTGAAAAGTGTCGCAAAAAAAGATTCAATTTGTTTGCGGTGTCCGTCCGTACCTCCCGAGGTTCACTCTCCCCTTGTTTTTTCCGCTTGCAACTTCATTAAATTAAATTCAAAGTTTTTGGACACACACACACTGACAGGATATTTTTAGGACTCCATTTTTTCTTCCCAAGAGAGAGGTGGAGATAGAAGTTTTTATTGTATTCGCTGACCTGAAGTACCCCTTCAATTTTTGGGTTTCCGAGATTCTGAAATTCTGAAAAATGAACAAATTTTGAAAAACTTTCTCGGTTTCAAGAAACATTGAACTTTTACGATTCATACGTTCTGACAATAGGTAAAATATCGGTACACCACCAGAACTAAGAAAGCTAAAAATGATCTACTGCAAAATTGCTCAGGATGAAATTTCACACATTTTTCTAGTTTTCAACTTTTTCATAGCTCCGCCCCTTTCTGAGATACGGATGATCAAAGTTAGAGAGGACAGAGGCGCAGAGCTTAGAGAGTGTCTGTGTCACTCTAGCTAAAGACCGTATCTCTCAACTCAGTCTTGCTACTCTATTGCGGATTGTACTGATTCGACGTGAAATTTTGTGCTGAGCAATTTTGTAGTTGACAACTTTTCTGTAGCTCCGCCTCTTTTTGAGTTATGCGCCTTTAAAGTTTTTCAATAATCGTTTCAAACTTCACAGTTTCAACTCAAAAGTTTCAAACTTTGTTGGAAAGGCAATGTATTTTCACTTCAAATCTTTCAACTATCCAGATCTCTAGAAACCAGAAATGTAGCTCCGCCCCTTTTCAAGATACGGATAGTCAAAGTTGAGGTAGGAGAGACGCAGAAAAGTGAGAGTGCTCTAGTCGTCTCTTTTCTAGTTGATTTTTCTAGTTGAATATTATATTTCAAATTCAGCAACATAAAATTCAAATCAAATTTTTGAGATTTCGAAAATTTGAAACAGAAAAAAAATCTTGATATTTTCCGTTTCAAACACAAATTTAAAATAAATTCAGTTTTCAGTTCTCACTTTGCATTGAGTTTTCGCCCAAAACACACATCAAAACTTCGCCAAAATTAGCTCAAATTACAGAAAAAAAAAAATTTTCGTGAAAGAAAAACCAGAAAATTTCAGCCAATTGAAAGTGCTGCCGTGGCTGTCACCATCTTCATTTTTGTCACGTTTCCGAAAACTGGGGCTCTTTTTTTTGTTGGTGGAGAATTTTTAGCTCATGGGGCATTTCAGCAACTGAAATACTTGGGCTGTTTTCCACAGAAAAACTAGATTTGAAACGGTAAAAAATTGGCGGGAAAATTTCCCATTTTTTCGGATAAAATCAACTTTGGTGTCCGCAGCGTCCGTCTGTGTGTCTGTGCGCCTCAAAATTTTGCATTTTGCCACTTCTAAACACACATCATAAACCCAACCATGACTCACTCACCCGTCATCACCTGTGCGTCCATTTTCCTCTCTCTTCCTCTGTGTTTTCTCTGCGTCTCTAGGAAAAGTTCACTCTCTCTCTCGCCATAACCCACTGAAAGACCATACCCGAGGAGCACGCACACACACACACAAACAATATGAATATACACTTTTTTTTCTCTGCGTCTCTCATTCGTTTCGAGTTTTTACAGTTTTCGAGATGGACAGTTTAGTCGACGCTTTTCACTCTCCCTCTCTCAATCATCACTTTTGTTGTTTCCCCAAAAGTTTTTGTGTTTTTTGCTGGTTTTTGAGAGCGAAACATATGATTTTTATAGGGTCACTATGGATAGAGGCGCAGAGCACTCTCGTTTCTCTGCGTCTCTCTCACCTTCTAAACTTTGACCGCTCGTATCTCGAGAACTAAAACAGCTATCAAAAAATTTTTTGACCAGTGGTCAAGAAAGGAAAACTTTTTTTGCGGAAAAAACTTTTATAGGAACAACAAGAACGAGAAGCAGACGCTCTCGCTTCTCTGCGTCTCTCGTCTCCATAGAGAAGATGGAATCAATCAACCGACTTTCAAAGCGCATATCTCAAGAACCATCAGTGCTAACAAAAAGTTGTCAACTGCGGAATTGCTCAGCATAAAATTTTACACATTTTTTTAATTGACAACTTTTTGGTAGCTCCGCCCCTTTTTGAGTTATGAGGCTTTGAAGTTCAGCGAGAGACGCAGAGAAGTGAGAGTGTCGGCTTCTCTGCGTCTCTCTCCTCATTAGTTTTTTTTTCGTTGTTTTCCAACCTTGATATCTTTCTTCAATTTCTGAGTCTCCCCAATTAAAACCATCCAAAAAATGTAGGTCATCTTTAGATGGAGGGGGTGACAACCCTGACAACTTTTTTCGCCTTGGGAGGCTTTTTTTTTCGGTTTTCCCTGCGTCTCTTCGAATTTCTTGATCTCTCGCTTTCCCTCGTTCCTTTTTCTCATTTCCCATTTTCTAATGGCTAATAATAACACCTCCTATTGAAACTATCCTCCGATTCTTTGTGTCTGCGTCTTTCACTCTATCCTCTACGCCTCGATGATTGAAAAAGTTTAAAGGCGCATAACTCTAAAAGGGGTGGAGCTAAAAAAAAGTTGTCAACTAGAGAAATGCGTGAAATTTTATGCTGAGCAATTTTGCAGTTGACCATTTTTTGATAGCTAGCTTCGTTCTTGAGATAAACTGATGGAAGTTGGGGAAGAGAAGCAGAGAAGCGAGAGCGCTCTCGATTCCTAGATGTTCCCACAATTATCTATGCTAATTTTGTTCCTCTTTCCGTTTTTCTTTACACCTTTTCCTTTTCGTCTAGTCTAAATTCCCATTAATCACCCGCTTTTGTGTGTGAGGTTTCCCGCCGCCTCCAGCCAGATTTTCCCCTCGGTTTTTCACACTGTCTGCGTCTCCTCGAAATCTCTACTCTCTCTCTCTCTTTCTGTCTCACTTTTCATTCAGACTGTACTTAGTTAGTACTAGTAGTAGTAGCAGCATGTTTGCAACCACTACTACTTCTACTAATACCAGTATCAAAACAAAGAGGGGGTCCTAATTTTTGGCTTGGTTTTTTTTTTGGGAAGTTCTGGTTTCTAGCAATCGTGGTATACATGGGAATGGAAGTGAGAATACATTGTTTGTAGACCTGGAAGTTTGAAACTGTAAAATTTAGACTGAACTTTGGATTTTTTGAACCTCAAAGACAACTTGAAATTTTAAGGTTTTTTCTGTTTCAAGAATCTCTGATCACGAGATTTCGAAACTATGAGTTCGTTTTATTCTTCTTTGAGCTAGAACTGTGAACACAATGAACAAGAGAGAAACACAGACACTCTCGCTTCTCTGCGTCTTTCACCTTTTCGTTTTGACTTCAAAAGCGCGTATCTCAAAAACAAAAGCAGCTCTCCAAAAGGTGTACACTGCAAAGTTGCTCAGCTTAAAATTTCACGTTGAGTGGTATAAATTTCATTGTTTTAGCTCATTCGAATCGTAAGATATGGTCGCTCAAAGAGGACGAGACGCAGACACTCTCGATTCTCTGCGCCTCTCGCCTTCCAAACTTTTACCGCCTGTATCTCAACAAGGGGAGGAGCTATCAAAAAGTTCAAAATTACAAAAATGTGTAAAATTTCATGCTGAGCAATTTCGAAGTTGATAACTTTTTGGTAACTCTGTTAGTTTTTGAGATATGCCGTTTTAAAGTCAGCTGAGCGTTCTTCTACATAATTTTTCTCTCTATCTCTAATCCTCTCGAATTCCCGTTATCTCTCCTATCATTTCCGCTTAATTGATCACACACACACACCCATTTCCTCTATCACTATTTGAGTTTTCCTCCCCAGTTTTCTCCCCCATTTTTGGGAGAAAAAGTGAGAGAGAAAAAGTGTGTCAAACGGAAACGCTGAGAATTTTCATCCCCTTTTTCCTCCGCTTTTTTTTGACCGGTGTGGTCGAAAAAAACGGCCCTCCCCCTTGGGGGAAGAGAGATTTATCAATTTCCGGTCTCGAGTTTTTTTTGTTTCTGGAAATTTTTTGGTTTCGAGCTTTGACCTTTTTTATTTTTAGATTTTGAATATGTGAAATTCACGAGAAGAGACGCAGACACTCTCGCTTCTCTGCGTCTCTCCCCCTTCTTGCTCTGTCCGAATTTCAAAGGCGCACAACTCAAAAAGGGGTAGAGCTAACAAAAATTCGTAAGAAACAAAAATGTGTAAAATTTTATGTTGAGCAATTGTTTAGTTGATAACTTTTTGATACCTCGTTTGGTTTTTAAGGTACACTTGTTTGAAGCTTGAAAAAAAGTGTTGAGATTTTTCTGTTTCAAAAAACGAGTACCTTTTTAACGTTTTTATCATGATCAGTTTGGCATCTATGTTAACATCAACAATTTTCAAAATCTAGAAAAATATTCACAAGTTTTACTGTTTCAAAATGATGCTAAAACCAGTTTGTATTGCGAACACAAGTCATTTCACTTTCTCTTTGACATCTCCAGAACTAGCGTAGCTATGTAAAAGTTGTCAACTGTAAAATTGCTCAGCATAAAATTTCACACACTTTTGTAGTTTGTCACTTTTTGACAGCTCTGTTCTTTTTTGAGATACGGATGATCAAAGTTCGGAGTCAGTTTTCCCCCAAAGGAGACGCAGACAGCGAGGGCGCCTGCGTCCCTCCCTCTCTAGCTTGGTCCAAACTTCAAAACCCCATAGCTCGAAAATGGGTGGAGCTACCAAAAAGTTGTCAACCACAAAAACGTGTGAAATTTAATGCTGAGCAATTTTGTAATTGACGATTTCTCTCTAGCTCTATTGGTTCTCGAGATACAGCTGTTTCTCTTCTCTCCGAAGACCCATATCAGTTGATGGTGGGTTTCCTCCGTTATCAAACACATCAACCCTCGGGGTGCTGGCTTCTCAAATATTTACCATCTTCCGTTTTCTTGTAAAACCCTTTTCCTCCCTCCCCCGAATTGAAAAGAAAAAAGAACATAAATTTCTAGAGGGGTGTGTCGGTGTGTTTGTGATTGTGATGACGATGATAGTAGTCGGAAGACTTTCTCCCTTCCCTTTTTTTCGCGCCTTTTTGAATCAAATTTTTGGAGGAAAATTGAAAAAAAAGAGATTTTTGATAGATTAAGAAGGGATACTTTGGACCCAACGACAAAAAGGTCTCTTTGAAATTTCGGGTTGGCTCAAAGTTTATGAAAGTTATACGGTTGGAAAGAGAATTTTGTGAAGAATTTGATAAGATTTGGAAAATTTGAAAAACATGGATTCTGAAAGATTCTGAAGCATTTTGAAGGGTGAAAGCTGAATTGAATTCTGTCTTATGACTTTTCGGTGTTCAAGAAACTTTGAAACTGTGTTTTTTTTTAGTTTCTGGTTTTGAACTTCAGCTGATCAAAATCCTTCAGAATCTTCTAGACTCCTCCATGAGGCTTCAGAATTCTCCAGATTCCTAGAGACTACTTCAGAATCTTCCAGAGTCTTTCACTAACTCTCAAAAGCCTCGAGGATCTTCTAGAACCCCTTAGAATTCTTCAGAATCCTTCACTGACTCTCTAATTCCTTCAAAATCGTTCAGAATATTTCAGAATCTCTTGATACTCCTCAAACTTCTTCAAAAGTTCTCAGAATCTTCCAGAATCCAACAGAACCCTTTCGAAGCCTTCAGTTTCTTCAGAAGCCCTTAGAATGCTCCAGAATCCATCAAACCCCTACAGAGTTCTTCTGAATCCTCTAGAATTTTTCAGAACCATCTTGAGATCTCTGGAACTGTTCAGAATTTTCTAGAAGTCTTGTAACTCTTTTCGAAGCTTTTAGAATCTCAAAATTCCAAAAGTTTTTTATAAAATGTTTCACTATTTTTGTTCCAAAATCCCTTATTTTTCAAAAATATTCCAAAAATATACAATGACTCACAGTGTGTTTTTCCCGGCTCATAAACTGATATGACATTTCCACCTATTATTTTTTCAAAAAATTTTTTGTCAAACTTTTTCTCTGTCTCTCCCTCTATTTGCTCTCTGTTAGACATGTAATGTCTACTCTCTTCCGCTCCACTTGAAATCGAAAAATTTTCTCTTATCACAAGTTTTTTTTGTTGAGTTTTTTGAACTCATGATCTTGTTAGGAAGGGAGGGAAACTTCGTAATCGAAAATTTCGGTTTCAACTTTTTAAAATTAGGTTTTAGAAATTTTCATTCAATATTTTCATCTCCTTTTTGATTCTCAAAATCTCCTCCAAAATTCCATTTCCAGGACCGTCGAAAATCTCCGAAGAATCCGATTGGGATCATCAATTCTTGCCCGGTTTTGTGCCGACATCTCATCAGAAGAAGATGTCGTCGTTGGTTCAGTTACCGGCACACAACATGCCATCTGGATTCCAGCTGAATTTCGATGACGTCAGACATCATCAGAGTATGGCTCCAGAAGTCGACTGTGAGGGCGGAACGTTGACGAAGATGGAGGAGGTGAGAGCGGGAACTGGGGAGTTGGCGATTAGTCTTTAAAAGAGTCAACGAAACGAATTTTCTGGAAGCGTTCAATTTTTGCAGACTTTTTGAAACGGCAAAAAATTTTACTGTTTCATGAAAAAATCCAATTTGAAAATTCAACCTGATGTTTAATTCTTGCTTATGATTTAACTTGAAATTCTGGAACATACTGAAGTCTCTAGGAGGTTTTCGAGGATTACGGAAAGGCCTGATGAATTTTGGAGGATTCTGAAGAATTCTGAGGAATTCTGTGGGATTCTGAAGGATTCTGGAGCATTCTGATGGATTTTGGAGAATTCTGAAGAATTCTGAGGAATTCTGTGGGATTCTGAAGGATTCTGATGGATGTTGAAGGATTCTGGAAGATTGAGAAGAATTCTGATAGATTTTGGAGGATTCCGAAGAATTCTCAACTATTATACGACTTTGATAGACTGTAAAGGATTCTAAAGGATTCTGGAGGATTCTGATGGTTTTCTGGAGAATTCTATGGAATTCTGTAGAATGTAGAGGAGGTGAGAGGGGAATTGTTAGGGATAAGGGATCAAACCTGCATACAACGAAACGAATTTTCTGGAAAAGTTCAGATTTCGAAGATTTTTTTTGAAACAGCAAAAAATTATACAGTTTCATCCTGCTTATGATTTAACTTAAAATTCTGGAACATACTGATGTCTCTAGGCGGTTTTCGAGGATTACGGAAATTCTTGAGGGATTTTGAGAGATATTAGAAGATTCTGATGAATTCTCAACTATTTCGACAGACTTCGATAGATTCTAAAGAGTTCTAAAGGATTCTGGAGGATTCTGGAAGATTCTGAAGGAATTTGAAAGGTTCTGAAGAGTTAAGAGTTCAGAAGGATTCTGGAGGATTCTGATGGACTTTGAAAGATTTCAAAAGATTCTGGAAGATTTTGAATGTTACTGAGAACACTAATCCATCCGAATCATTAAAAATTGGAACTGAAAAATCAAGTTTCATTTTGGAAACAGTGAAGTTTTTTTTTCCAATTTTTTTTTCCGAAACCAAAATGACTTTTTTTCGAATTGAGATTCAACAGATGATTGTACTATTTTGTCGATTTGAAAAAGAGCAAGTCGTGGCCTAGGATCCGACAACTCAGCCATCCCAAAATGCCTCTGTACTTTAAAGGGTCATGCTTGAACTTGAACTTGAAAATTTCAAGAATCTTGCCGATTTTCAAGAATGAGCTACCTAGCGAATGATAAGCGGAATTCGCAGAAAAAAAGAAATTTTAACATGTTCCTTTAAAGTACGGTCACATGTTCTTCTTTCAATGTAAAGTCAAAAATTTTCCGGTTTCTCAAAATTTTTGAAACTGAATTTTTTTCAGTATTTTGTTTTTTTTTTCTAGGACACACATTTTTTTCAAATTTCCTCTTTTCTCCCTCTTAAGACATCAACTATGTATCGGGTTTCTTTTTTCTAGTCAGGAAATTAGAAAATTTCCGATTTCGGCAGAAAAAAAAAACAACGGGGTCAAAAATCATTCAGGAAGGTTTCAAATTTCCCGCCAGAACCGAAAAGTGAGTCTCTTTTCGCGCCAAAGGTTTTGGAGTTTTCTGATTTCCCCCTGACTCAAAATTCGAATTTCGCGCCAAAACTTCACCCAGTTTTCAAATTTCAGATCGAAGAAATCGACCCGGCCGACGGTTGCACGATCCGAGTGTTCACCTATTTCATTCTGCTCCCGAACAACGAGGAATTGATAAAAACTGTGCGACAGAAGGTGAAGATCGACTGTAAACAGACGATGAGAAGTGTCAGGATGATTGGATCGGAGGCAAAGGTGAGTGTTTCTAGGCTGAAAATTGGAAAAATTTGAGAGCTTTTAGTGGAAAAACAAAACATTTTGGTGGGTGGGGAGGTCCTAGAACCGTCTTATGAAAACTGGAGAAGTCTTGCAACTTTAAAGGCGCATAACTTGAAAACTAGCGTAGCTCTCAAAAAATTGTTGACTACCAAATTGCTCAGCATAAAATTTCACCCATTTCGTTGGTTGAAAACTTTTTTGTAGCTCTTCTGGTTTTCGAATTATGTCTCTCTGAAGTTGAGATTAGAAAGAAAGAAGAGACGCAGAGAAGCGAGAGAGAATCTGCGTCAGAACGAACAAGGTAACAATTTCAAATTTCAGAGATAGAAAAAAAATAGAAAATTTTGCGGTTTCAAAGTTTTTAGATCATAAAAGTTTGCTTCTGTTTTCAGTTCTAATTTATCGATGGTAACATATGAGTCTTCAAGACCAGAGAGTGAGAGACACAGAGCCATGAATATTGCAACGGGTTGAACTTGCTATTTTTTTTTGAGTTGGTTCTCGGTTTGAAAGTGTTGGATTTTTCGAAATGTAACCTGAAAAACGAGAGCGCTCTCGCTTCTCTGTGTCTTTTTAATATTCTAAAACAGTAAAAATTGGGAATATTTCTCGAACTTAGATTCGATGACGACTAATCACGACGAAAACGTTAGAAAGATAAAATTTTTTGAAACAGAAAAATTTCGAGACTTTTTGAAACTTCAATCAAGTGTATCTCACTATCAGAAACCAGGATAGCTATCAAAAAATTCTCAACAGCAAAATTGCTCAGCATAAAAATTCACACATTTTTGTAGTTGACAACTTTTTGGTAGCTTTGTTCTTTATTGAGATACGAGCGGCCAAAATTAAGTAAGAGAGTTTAGAGGAAGAGACGCAGAACTACTAGAATGTGTGAATTTTTATGCTGAGCAATTTTGCTGTTGAGAATTTTTTGAGAGCTAACCTGGTTTTTGAGATACACTTGCTTGAAGTTTGGAAAATTCTCGAGATTTTTTTCTGTTTCAAAAAATATGTATGTTTCTCACTTTTTTATTTCATTTTGTTTTATTCACAAACATTGAATGAAGGAACTTAGCTTAGAGTTTGTATTGCAAGAAGGGAGCATCTCTCCTTCTCTATGATCTCTCGAAAACTAGCGTAGCTACAGACACTCTCGCTTCTCTGCGTCTCTCCCTATCTTCGATCATCCGTATCTTAAAAAAGGACAGAATTATCAAAAAGTGAAGAACTACAGAAACGTGAGAAATTTTATGCTGAACAATTTTGCAGTTGACAACTTTTTTATAGCTCTTCTAGCTTTGGAGTTGTGCGCCTTTACAGTCAAAGCTAGAGAGTGACAGACGCAGAAAAGTGAGAGTGCTCCCCAATGAGCTCATAGTTCCCTTTTCTTTTGCTCAATGATGAACAAACAGAAACGCTCCGTGTGTTCCATTATTGAAAAATCAGTTCAAAATGGGAGGGTGTGGAGAATAGGGGTTGGTAGAAATGAGCACACAAAAGTTTTGTTAGCCAGAGGGGAAAAAAACGCGAAAAACCAACACGGAAACATTCGACAATATCATACACTCTCTTGGCTTTCTCCACAATTGTCACTCTCGATTTTTTTTTCGGACTTTTTGGACTGAAATTTTGAGTTTCTTTGCGAGCCCTAAAAAATGGACATCTGGACGAACAGACATTCATTTTGAGAAGCCAAGAACTCGAATTCTGTTTACGATTCTCAGAATCGAAATTTTTAGAATTTTTCAAAAAAAATTTTTTCAACAAAAAAAATTCCTGTTTCAAAATTATAGTGAATCTACATTTGGTGACTATTTACCAATTAGGTATAAAAAAATTTCGCTAAATGAAAATTAGACGCAGAGAAACGAGAACACTCTGGGGCTTCTCTGCGTCTCTCACTCCCCTCGTTCTCTCTCTCTCCTACCTTCTACTGAAAGGATCTATTGCTTTTGAAGAGACATATCTCAATAAGGGGCAGAGCTAGAAAAAAGTTGTCAACAACAAAAATGTGTGAAATTTTATGCTGAGCAATTGTTTAGTTGATAAGTTTTTGATAGCTGTTTTAGTTCTTGAGATATTTGCCTTCAAAGTCAAATGCCTCTTCCTGCGACAGAGAAAAGAGACGCAGAGAAGCGAGCGTAAAACTGAAAGCGAGAATAGAAACATTTGGCATTTATTCATGCAATTTTCCATTCCATTGGGTCTCCTCCCGTTTTTTCTCTTTCTCTCTCTTTTCCACCCGAAAAAAAAACACATCCCAGGTCACATAAAAACGGATCGTAAAACAAGTTCACACTTTTTTGAATTTCCCTCTACCCGTTTTTCTCGAATTCTCGCCGTATTTTTTGAGTCGTTTTTTTGTCCTCAAACATGGACAAGAACTTTGTGACTTCTAAAGACTATAAGAAATTTGTGACCTGGAAAATTGAGAAGCAGAAGACGTCGACGTCTTCTGGAGGTTCTCGAAGTGTGAGTTTTTGTGAAAATCGGCTCAAAAAACTTCAAATTTTCTCGAAACTTCCAAATTTTTCCAAGTTTTCAGGTCATAGAAAACTGTCAACGAATATCAGGCGACATCAAAGGAATGCGGCCAGTCGAGTTTTCCAATAATTCCAGACAAATTTGTCTGGATCAACACAATCTACAGTTGGATTTGAGTGATGAGCAGGTGAGCTTTCGAGGAATCAAGGGAATTCCGGAAGATTCTAGAAGATTCTGGAAGATTCTAGAAGATTCTGAAAGATTCTGGCAGAATTTGAGGAAATTTCTTTGAAAGTTTATTACTGTTTCAAATGTTCAATTTCAAAACTTCGTTTTTCTGCTCAATGTTCAGTTCTTTTTGTCAGACGAATCGCCACTGTATTTGATAGTTCGAGTATTCCGAGTTTTTCGAAACTTTGCCGATTTCCAGGACCAACGAATCGACAGATGTCTCAAGCAGGTGCCGGACACCTTCATCAACCTGTTGTCGCGGCAGAAGGATATGTTTGGTGAGTTTTGAGAGCTCAGTCAGTGATTTCGAGTGGTTTAGACTCATTTTTTCGGTTTCTACGCTTCATTTTAGTCTAGGTTCCGTCGATTTTGCTCGATTTTGACAGATTTTTTCTTATGTTAGTTTCAGTCTTTTTTTTTCATTTCCAGTTTTTGAGTATCTTTTAGGCTATTTTTGGGGACTATTTTCTCTTTTCAGTCCAACAATACCCAGAGCTGTTCGAGAAGATGAGGACCGAGTCCTCACTGATTCCATCCACCACCACTGAGGTCATCACCAATGAGGATGGGTCGACGACGACACGTGTGCGGAGTAGCAAGTCGTATAGGTGAGACGGGACAGAATAGTCTTGAATTTTGGTAAATTTGAAGAGAAATGATTCAAACATCATGAAAATCCGATGAGAAAGGGGAAAAATAGAGAGGGTTGAAGTGGATGGCCTAGAAACCTTCAAAATGTTGAATTGAATAATCTGATTCTTGCAATATTATAATTGACACGTCGGTCTAATAAAAATTATTAATCGTTAGAAAAAAAAACTCGGTTTCAAAGTTTTCTGATAATCTAAGAATTTTCGTCAAAAATGATGTATATTTAACGAACTTCAATATCACATAAACAATTACGGAGAAATCTAGGCCAGCTGGAAAAAGTTAGGCCAGAGTAAGAAAACTTATCATGGATAAGTTATCAATCGTTAGTAAAAAAAAACTCGGTTTCAAATTTTCCTGAAAATCCAAAACTTTTCGTCAAAAATGATACATCGATGTCACATAAGAGCGCTGAATAAAGTTCACAAATATCAGAACCGAAAAGAGCTATTTTTGCCACAATCTGTCGATTGACTCGATGGCCTAGAAAAGCTCAAAAAAAGGCTAGTCAAGTTTTCAAGTAAAACAAAATTTTACAGTTTCAAAAAGTTTTGGAAGTTTCATAGATTTCAAATTTGGTTGATAGTTGCATTCGGTGATCTGCATAAAGGGATCTATTACGTTCTCAACTTTATTTAAGTTGGTTGGAATGAATATGTAGTTGAGAGGTCGTTGAAGGTTGTACGGTTGATGAAGAGCCGTAGACAGGGACCGCCGCAAGGACCGAGGAGATGAGGAGAAGAGAGTGAGAGAGAAGAGCATGAGAACAAAGACTGTAGAGATGGGAGAAGCAAGAGGAACCAATAAGTTCTAGTCGGGAGCCTTTGAATAAATGCCATATCTAAATCCTTTGTTATCAGTACACTTTCTCACTAGTCCCTTTTTATGCGGCGGGCGAAGGGACGTAACACCCATCAACGCCGTCTCAAAAGCACAAGCTCCAAATGCCGTGCAGCCATCATTTGAGAAAATTAGGCCATCAAAAAAATTTTCATTTTTTCTCTTCTATGCCGATTATAAGAGCGCTGAATAAAATTCAAAAACTTCAAAGTGGAAACAGTAAATTTTTTGCCACAATCTGTCGATTGGCTCGATGGCCTAGAAAAGCTCACAATGGTGGCCTAGAAAACTCAATTACCGGCTAGTCAAGTTTTCAAAGAAAACAAAATTTTACAGTTTCAAAAAAAAGTTATGAAAGTTCTTTGGATTTCGAGAGTGTTGGAACCATGATTTGAGAAAGTTAGGCCACCAATATCAGATCCAAAAACCAAAACCCTAAACTCAAAGTTCTTGATATTTTTTTTCCTGAAAAACGAAACCGAAGAAAAAGGGGCGAAAAACATAATCCTATATGGTCGGGAAAAAAGGAGGAGAATTCATGCAAAACAGACCACGTCCTACTGTGTCCGCATTTTCTCTCGCTCTCCTTCTTCCAAACTTTTTCCTTTTTTTTTCCTGGATGGAAAAATGTTTATGATTGATTTTTGTGTACATTGACAACAAAATGTTCCGATTTTTGTTCATTTTTGGTCTAAAATTTTGAAATTTTGATAATTGAGCGGCGAATTTGAGTTCAGGAGATTGAGAGCTTCAAAATGAGTCTAATCTTGAGGAGATTTGGATAATTTTCAAAATCGAGGACTTTTTCTACAGTAATCCAAAACCACCTGCATATCTAACTATTCATTCTCATTTTGAAGCTTTCAACCTTCCAGATTCAATTTCTGAGGTTGTGTTCAAGTTTGGTGCCAAAAACTCATATTTTCAGCTCCCATTTCTCACGACAAGAGACCTACGTGAACGGTGTGAAGAAGATGTCGAAGAGCAAGTTCCGAGCGTTTGTGGAGTATCAGGTTAGTGACGAAAAAGAGCGGGAATTTAAAAATTGCATTCGTTAACTCCTCAATGATTAACGTTAGATTGAAGATTAAGATTTGGGAAAAATTTGAAACTGAGAATTTTTTTTCGAAAAACAGTTGTCGAAAGCTAGGTCATCTGTATAAGGATTCGGCCAGCAGTGAGAAAACTAGTCCATGACTTTGAAATGTTAGGCCATCTTTGCAAAAGCTCGGCCACCCGAGTCAAACGAATCGTTACATTAGAGGAAATAGCACTTTTTCTAGCAGCGATGATGAAATCAAACGACAGGATTTCAAAAAAATTTGAAACCGAAAGTTTTTTGAAAACTTCGGCCACCAATAGAAAACCTAGGCCATCACTATTTACAGTCCCATTTTTCAGGGCCCCGAAGGTGGATTCCAAGTGAAGCTGTCAGATAGCGACGAGCTGTCCGAGGACGAGCTCGAGGAGGACGACACGAAGAGTCAGTCGTGTATTTCGGAAATTGATTCGGACTCGGAAATCGTGTCGGGACCCTCGTCGACCACCGGGGCGTCCTCTTCGCATCTGGAGAAGCGGTATCAGAAGGCGTGGTACGCGGCGAAGGAGTTGGTGGATAGTGAGCAGCGATATGTGGACAAGTTGAAGTTGTTGGGGGATGTGAGTTGGAAAATTTGAGTTAGGCCACAATTTGAAAAAATTAGGCCACATGTTGAGAAAGTTAAGCCAGTAAATTGATTTGAGAATGATACCCACATAACAGCACTATTAGCGATATCAAAATTGAGATAACTTTCAAAAATTTTGAAACCGTAAATTTTCAAAAAAAAATTTTGTTCACCTGATGAAATTCGCTCTTTTGGAAAGTTAGGCCACCAATAAAAAATATCTTCCAGACATTCCGAAACCGATTGATCAAAGAGGAAGTACTTACCAACGACAAGATCACTCGTCTCCTGGCCAATATTTCCTCACTCTACCAGTTCCACAACACACACTTCCTGCCTCAACTCATGACATCGATTCGGGACTGGCACACGACTAAGAGGTAGTTTGGAATGCGGGTGCGTTGCGGTCGCATCGCGGTTGCCAGCTCTGGGAATGAAAATGTTGTTGTAAATTGAGAATCACACTGAAAATCTACTGTAAAAAGTTGAACGAAGTTGAAACAGTGGGAACTGAGATGTGAGCTTTTGAACGGTGAACAAATCACTTTTAGATCTCATGACATAAATTTCTTAATTTTCGGGGTGATAACTTCACACTTGACCATATTGTTTGACATACAATGTTCTCAATTGTCACCAATTTTCAAAACGTTTGCTCAATTTTGGAGCAAGTTACACTCCTTCAAAGTTGAGGCTCATGCGTTGCGGCTGCGCCGCGGTCACATCTGAGTTCATAACTCTCTTCAAACTCACTCCAACATCCTGAAATTTGACAACTAACTGAAGCATTAATTGGTTTCTATGGTAACCAATTTTCAAAGTCCTAGTCCATATCCGATCCAAGTTACACCTCTTCAAAGCTAAGACACATGCGTTGCGGTTGCGTCGCGGCTACCCTCCCTGAAACTTTCCGAAAACAAAATCGTTCATCTTTCAGAATCGCCGACGTCGTCAAAAAACAGGCGCCGTTCCTGAAAATGTACTCGGAGTACACCAACAACTACGATCGCGCCTCGAAACTGTTCGAGGAGTTGAAGAAGAAGAAAAAGTTCACCGATCTCGTGAAGGAGATTGAGAAACAGCCGGAATGCGAGGGTCTTCCACTCGTGCACCACTTGATTTGTCCGGTGCAGAGAGTCATGCGGTATCAGCTTCTGCTTCAGGAGTACAAAAAACACCTGCAACCGTCGGACGCCGATTTCAAGGATACCGCAGACGCGTTGAGTTTGGTTCTGGCCGCCGCCGCCCATGCCAATGAGATGATGAAGAAATTGGTAAGTGAGGGCCGGTGTAGGACTGAAAATGTCAAATTCGACCTCAGCTCGTTTAAAGCTTCAAAATGAGCCCCAACACGACTAGACTCCGCCCATTTTGAAAAATCTAAAAAATAGGATCCGTCCTTTAAAAAAAATTCAAAATGGGCGGAGCCTAGTCGAGTTTGGGCTCATTTTGAAGCGCTTGATGAGCTGAGTGCAAAAATATACACGAAAACGTCTGACAATTGGAAACCGGTCAGAAACGGGGTCGGCCAAAAAAACTACATTTTTTCAAAGTGGGAGGAACCTAGTCGTGTTGGGGCTCATTTTGAAGCTCTTGGCGTAACAAAGATGATTATGAGCCTAAAACTGCAAAATTTTGAGCTCTCGTGTCTTTGCAGGACCGCTTCGGAAAAGTGATCGAAGTGCAGGAGCAGTTGGGCAACTCGATATCGCTGGTCTCGCCGGGCCGAGAGCTCCTCAAGTCGGGATCCATTCAGAAGATCAGTTCGACAACGGAGAAAACCGAGGAGCGATTCATCTTCCTATTCACCGATCTGGTGATTCTGGCCAGCGAGCGCAAGATGATCGGAGTGAGCAAGTACAAGTTGCGAGCGGTGTTCAGTGCCAGTCATATGCAGGTGAGGATTAGCGCAATTCTGTGTATTTATTGTCGGTGTGTTAGCGTTTGGTTTGATACAAAAATTTTGAAACGGAAAAAATTTTTTTGTTGGCAAAAACTTTGAAACTCTCGATTGTAGTAGAGCCTTTGAAACAGTTGATTTTTATAACTCCGCCTCCCACAAAGAAAGAGTACAATAACCGAATCTCTAGGTTTGCGAAGGAGACAACCTCGAGAGAGAGCACTCGTTCTACCTTCGAGGCTCCGATGGACAGGGACCGAAGCGATGTGTCGAGTTGTTCACGCCCACGCAGAAGGAGAAGAACGAGTGGGTCGACGCGATTTTCTCGATCATCGATGAGGCCAAGGCGAATAGCTCCATGTTCACGACGAGCTCGGTGAGTTTCGGGGGATTCTGGGGATTCTGGGGGTTCTTGGATTTCAGATTCTTCGGATTCTTCGGATTCTTGGATTCTTGGATTCTCGAATTCTAGGATTCTCGAGATTCCGGGGATTCTGGGGAGTCTTAGATTCTTGGATTTTAAGTTCTGAGGTTTTTGGGGATATTTGAATTTTGTTGGATTCTGAGGATTCATTCTTGGATTCTGAGGATTTTCGATTCTGGAAATTTTTAGATTCTTGGATTCTTGGATTTTTGCATTTTTAGATTCCTGAATTTATGGAATTTTCGGATTCTTAGATTCCGGGGATTCTGTGGATTCTTGGATTCTGGAGATTCTGGGGATTTTGGGTGTTCTTGGATTCTGGGGATTCTCGAATTCTTGGATTCTTGGATGTTCGGGCTCTTGGATTTTTCAAGATTCTGAATCTTCAATTCTTTCAGAGAAGCTCCATCAGCGAGAACAACAACAACAACTCGATCGAGTCGAAACACTGTGCGGACTGTGATATTGAATTTGGGTACTGTTCACATATAAAAAGATAGATTCTATTAAAAGTAGTGAAAAATACGAAAGTTTTGAAAAATTTTTGAAACGGAAAATTTTTTTTCTGAAATTTTTTCTCGTCTGAAATTATAGATTCTGGACTTGAAAATGGTCTCGATGTTATGATCATGGTTGCTATTCAAAACTTTCAACGGAAAATTTGAATTTTTTTTTTTGAATTTTTCAAAATTTTCAAAAAAATTTTCAGATTCCTCTCCCGAGGCTCCAAATGTGTCAAGTGTCGTCGTCGACTGTGCAAAAAGTGCTTCGGTCGTCACAGAAACGAATCGAAAAAACAGAACCGAATCTGTGATACGTGCACCAAGAACATGGATCTGGACGGAATTCCTCGAAGTTTCTCGACGCAAAGTCAGACGAGGAGGAAGTTGTTGGAGACGCCGGCGAGGGGGCCCGGAATATTGCATTCGAGTCAGATTCGGGTGAGAGTTACGGGAATTTCAGTTGAATATTTGGAAAATTCAAAAAATTTGACCCAGAAAACATAAAATTTCAATGAAAATCGGTAGAAAGTAAGCCATTTTGGGGACATTGAAAATTAGGCTCCGCCTAATTTTAGGATCCCAGAACTAAACACAGCCCGTCTAAGCTCCGCCCACATTTTTTGACTTCTAAGCCCGCCCCTTCTTTAGACTCCGCCCACTTTCTTCAACATTCAATTTTCAGTTCCGTGGATCGCTTGGCAAACCAACGGATCGGTTTTTCGTCGTTCGAGACGATTTCTGTATGTATACGTACTTGTCGGATGAGGTTAGTGTTTTTGGGGGATTCTGAAGAATTCAGAAGACGTTGAGGATTCTGAAAAAAAAATTTCGAAAAAAAAAAATTTCAAAAAAAAAAAGCTTTTTTTCCAGGACAAAACCGCACTGGCGATGTTGCCCCTACCCGGGTGTGAGGTAAAAATTTGCGGCGAGAAATTCACGTTTTCGGTGCGCGTCGGCGCCCGCCGAATGTACACAATGACAGCCCGCGATGAGGAGGATCAAATGAAGTGGATGGCGATTCTGGACCTCGCCGCGAATGCTCATTTGAAGAATCAACGGAACTCAGGATCTGAGCAATCGGAATAGAGCAAAAAATTTCATGAAAATACCAAAAAAATTGAGAGATTTCCGGCGAAAATGACCCGTTTTATGTACATAAACTTTTTTTTCTCGTTTTTAAGCCACGCCCACTTTGTCTATTAGCACTCTCAAACAGGTATCCTTATGTCTAATAGGCTCCGCCCACTTTTCTCCAAGTCCCGCCCACTTACTGGTTCAAGTCCTACTTCTCTAAGCTCCCCGCCCACTTTTTTCTCTGTTGTTGCATGTCTGTCTGTGTGTCTGTGCAAAATGCGCCCCAATGACATATCCTGATGTAGACTCCGCCCACTTTTTTGACCTCCCTCACCAAATCTAGTCATTCGTTTTTTTTTCTTTGTGACCAAAATATTTTTATGGATTTTTTTGAAACCCATCCCTCCTCTCTATCTCGACGAGTTGTCTCACTTTTTGATACCAATTTTTTTGTACTTTTTTCGAAATCTTTTTCCAAACTTTGTGTTCTCCAAACAAAATAAACCCATTTTCAGAGCTGAACTTTGATGCAAAAAATGACGAGAAATTTGAAAAAAAAATTTGCGGTTTCAAAAATTTTCAAAAAATTTTTGAGAATTCTTGACGTCAGTAGCCACCTAAAGGACTCAAAACATTATAAACACATTCAGAAAGTGGGTAAATTTTTCGAAAAATTTTGAAAAATTGCGCGCGAAAAAATTTGAAATTCAGCAGTCGACCGATTTTTCCAATTTTAACGGAAAGTTTTTGTCACGGTTTACAAATGAGATTACTGTTCTGTTCTGCGAGACATTTTCCTGTGAAAAACTAAGCTCCGCCCCAATTTTCAATCCTGGCACGCTGATTTTGCAATGTTGCCGCACGGAATCCGAAAGTTTTCAGTTTCAAAAAAATCACATATTTTCTTAGATTCTCTAAAGTTCCGTTAACATTAATCTTGCCAGATTCATTTTTTGGGGAAAATGGAGTAAAGTTAGAGGGGAAAAAAACACAATTCTGTAGATCAAAAAATTTCAGAAATTTCGGTCTTGAAGGTGTCTCGAATCATAGTGGAGTTTCCATGATCAAATGTGAAAAAAAAAATTCCAAAAACTTTTTGTTCGAAAATTTCGAAAATTTTCAGTTTCAAAGAAATCATATATTTTCTTGGATTTCCTAAAGTTCAGTTGAGCATACTCTTGTGAATTGCGTTCAGAACGACACTCCGCAACTGCCGCTTTTCCCAAAGCTCCGCCCCTTTTTGAAACCCCGGCTCACTGATTTTGCAAAGTTGCCCTAACGCAATTCGAATAGCAGGAACAATTATCGATTGGATTCAGATTCATTTTGGGGAAATTAGAGAGGGAAAAAACACGATTCTGTAGATCAAAAAATTCGAGAAATTTTGGCCTCGATGGTGTCTCGAATCATAGTGGAGTTTCCATGATCAGTTCTGAAAGAAAAGTTAAAAATTTTTTTTTTTCGAAAATATCGAAATTTTTCAGTTTCAGAAAAATCACTTATTTTCTTGGATTCTCTGCAGTTCCATTGAATAACTTAGATAATTAAATAAAAAAATGTTCACAAAAACAACGACACTCCGCAACTGCCGCTTTTTCCAAAACTCCTTTTTGCAACCCTGGCGCGCAGATTTTGCGAATTTGTGGAGTTACGTTTCGAAATCGGCAAAAACAATGAGAACAGTGGGATTTTTCAGAGGTTTTAAAGATGAAAACTTTCAAAATTAGGAGTCGAATGTAGTTGGAAATCCTGAACTTGAAGTTCCGCCAAAAAAAAGTTCACAAAATTCAAAGGCAAACCTCAGAGTTTAGAGCGGCATATGCTGAGTGTCGTTGTTGCGGTTTCAGAAATTTTGAAACTTGCAATTTCGAACCCAAAAAATCAGTTCAAAAAAGAGTTCCGAAAATTTCAAAACTTTTTTGAAACTGAAAATTTTTTTTCAAACCCACCCGCCGTACTACTGCAATCACCCTCATCCTCCAGTACAACGTCCTCAACGTCTTCAGCTCCATCGACGTCGACATCTGGATACTGCGCTTCTGAATCCGCGGCCACACGTCGTCTCCTCCACTTCTGAATCCTCCTCAAACACCAGTCATCTGCATCGAACGTGGAGACGACGAAATAGATGCAGCAGATGGCGAGGAGCGCCAGGAAGACCAGAAATTCCTGAGCAATGAGGCTCGAGGAATTCGAGGGGTACTTGAAGTTTCGGAATCCATTCGGGAGCATGTCCATTTTGCAGAGGGGCTGAAATTGGTTTAGAATCGAAAAATCTGGACTGAAAATGAAAATGTCTCTAAAAATCGATGAAAAACAAGCGGAAAATGTGACTAAACCCAAGGCAAAAAGTGAAAAACAAAATCAAAATTTCGGCTCAGTGAACATTATAATTACATGTGGTATGTGTGCATATTTTGAAAATATCTCAACATTTTCGAAGAGGTTCAGAGATTTCGAAAACTTCATCAATGATCAACCTACATAGAGTTTTAAGGCTGAGCAAGGGGGATGCAAAGATTCGGAAGTTCAGAATCTCAGAATCTGGAAGACGTCCCTTGACAAAAGAGGGATCGGTTTTTAGACACATTTTCAGAGACTTTCACTGGTTTCTGGACTTGAAAATATAGATTCCTAGTTTCCCGAAGATTCTGATGTGAATTTTGAATCGAATTCTGAATCTCAGATTTCAGAAGGAGACGTTAAAGAAATGGATGATCTATATAGGCCGTGTAGAGTGTGAAGTTAACGTATTGCTGTTTCAAAAATTCTCCATTTTTTGAAAATTTCATGAAACTGTAATATTTTTGAAGATTCTGCAGGAAGTTTCAACAAGAGATTGCAGTTTCAAAAAATTTGCAAACTCCGGATTGCTTTCTGAAATAGTAATTCCATAGCGTTTGTGCCAAGACTGAAGCTAATAACAAAGGTCGCTAAGTCCCGCCCCTTTTTGCACACCTGACCCCAGCGCGTTTAACTCCTATCCCACCCGTCTGAATGAATGCGATATGGATCGATAGGGAATGTTTATGTTGCTCTAATTTAGTACGAATTTATTATAGAAAATTCCGTTGTGTAAATTGCTGCCTCAAAAATTCTCCAATTTTTGAAAATTTTTTGAAACCGTAATCTATGTAGAGATTCTGTAAAAAGTTTCAACGAGAGATCACAGTTTCAAAACATTTTGAAATTCTGAATTGTTTTCTGAAATAGTAATTCTCCTTGGGGCTCGAGACGGAAGCTAATAGTAAGAACAAAAGCCGCTAAGATTTGCCCCATTTTGTACACCTGACCCCAGCGGTTGAACTGCTATCCGACCACTTTGGATGGATGTTACATGGATCGATAGGGAACTTCTAAGACGCTCTAATTTAGTATGAATTTATTATCGAAAACTTGAGGGAAAAGAAGAAAATTAAGTGACTATGGTTGGCAGGGGTGGAAAATGACACAAATGACAATCGGGATGAAAAGAATAGGTCTCGAAACTTGGAGGCCTTATTACGAGTTCTCGGTCTTGTCCGCCAGAGATGCGACGATTCTGCTCAATCTGGACGACTTGTTAGCGAACTCGGATGGTTCGATTTTCCAGCGGAAGCACGAAGAAGATGCCTGGTTCTCCTTGGACTCTTCCGATGGGGTGACTAGGGTAATGGCATTGTAGAGAGCCTCCATGACAACGTTGGAAAGATCCGAAGATTCTGGAACCACTGCACTCTCGGAATCCAAAAATCTCCATTCGAAGAACACTCCTCGGATCTTCAGGAGTCTCTTCTGGGTGCACAGGTGTCTCAACTTCCTCGACATGGCGTCGTAGGTCGTGGAACGGTTCGTGGTGACTCCCCAGAGCACGGCGACCCGCTTGCTGTCCACGAGTTTGAACTGCTTCTTGGAGGCGTCCGTCCAGCAGATGATGTCCACGTGGGAAGCGTCATCGAGAAGGGCACGGAGGAACGGGAGGATGTCGGTCGTCTTGGAGATCTTGGATGATTTTCCAGTCATGTTGGAAAGTACGGTGTAGGTGGATTCTGAAAAATCGATATGTTAGGT
Organism: Caenorhabditis sp. 40 LS-2015; assembly: GCA_900536305.3. Taxonomy (NCBI): domain Eukaryota; kingdom Metazoa; phylum Nematoda; class Chromadorea; order Rhabditida; family Rhabditidae; genus Caenorhabditis; species Caenorhabditis tribulationis. Next base: position 35,767 of record LR543579.1, on the reverse strand, counting down.
ACGGCAAGAACGGGAGAATAGGGTAGTTGAGAAGAAAAGGACAGGGGGATCGAAAATATTGGAAAACTGGACGAACCAAAACTATATCGGAATGGAGACTAATCGACTCTCATCCGTCACACAATGACCACCACAAAGTGACCTCAAATGACACACACAGAAGGACACACTGACAAGGACACATACAAGCAGTATAACACAACCTACCATCCCGCGACCGTCACCAGATACACTGCCCCCGGGAAAGTAGCTGGGTGGACCATCCGGTATGTGAAGGGTGTCATTGGAGTTTACGATCTTGCAACGGAACTCCGTGGGTCGCTATGGATGATGAGTGAATCCCCGGATCGATAATCAACACAGGATCCCCTTGTTAGGAAATGATGAGGGCATGTACCATCAGAATGATTTTCAAAACATTCAGATGCCGAGGTATAGACCACTCTAAATTTTGTATTTTTGGGAGCGCAAGAACAGTCACTTAACATCCTGATGCATGGAGGGACCGTTTCAGTTTTCGGAAGAAGGAGGGATTTGATGCATGCTGGTCAAAAGGCACAAACCAGGCTTACAAAAGTTTATACGTGAAATCGACTCGCTGGTCCGTCTTAACACGTGAAAACGTTTCAGTCAGCGTGAGTAGTGGATGAAAAGGGGGATAACAAGAAAGGACAAGAGGAGTCCGAAAAAAACAAGAGACTGGATTGGAAATCGGGAGAACAGGGCAGTTGAGAAAAGGACAGTGGTATCGGAAATATTGGAAAACTGGACGAACCAAAACAATATCGGAATGGGGACTGATGGACTCTCATCCGGCACACAATGACACAACAGAGTGACCTTAAATGACGCACACACACCAGTGATGAGCGGAAGAGAAAATATGGAAAACATGGAAAATATAGAGAAAGGATGGTTCGCCCAGCTACTTTCCCGGGGGCAGTGTATCTGATGACTGTAAAGTNATAGAGAAAGGATGGTTCGCCCAGCTACTTTCCCGGGGGCAGTGTATCTGATGACTGTAAAGTGGCCCACCTGCACATAATTTATAATGTGTGTGTGTGTGTGTGTGTGTGTGTGTGTGTGTGTGTGTGTGTGTGTGTGTGTGTGAGGTTACTGGGTCACTTTGTGGTGGTCATTGTGTGACGGATGAGAGTCGATTAGTCTCCATTCCGATATTGTTTTGGTTCGTCCATTTTTCCAATATTTCCGATCCCCCTGTCCTTTTCTTCTCAACTACCCTACTCTCCCGTTCTTGCCGTACCTAACATATCGATTTTTCAGAATCCACCTACACCGTACTTTCCAACATGACTGGAAAATCATCCAAGATCTCCAAGACGACCGACATCCTTCCGTTTCTCCGTGCCCTCCTCGATGACGCTTCCCACGTGGACATCATCTGCTGGACGGACGCCTCCAAGAAGCAGTTCAAACTCGTGGACAGCAAGCGGGTCGCCGAGCTCTGGGGAGTCACCACGAACCGTTCCACGACCTACGACGCCATGTCGAGGACGTTGAGACACCTGTGCACCCAGAAGAGACTTCAGAAGATCCGAGGGGTGTTCTTCGAGTGGAGATTTTTGGATGCCGAGAGTGCAGTGGTTCCAGAGTCTTCGGATCTTTCCAACGATGTCATGGAGGCTCTTTACAATGCCACGATTCCAGTCCCCCCATTGGAGGACTCCAAGGAGAACCAGGTATCTTCTTCGTGCTTCCGCTGGAAAATCGAACCATCCGAGTTTGCTAACAAGTCGTCCCGATTGAGCAGAATTGTCGCAACTCTGGCGGACAAGGCCGATAACTCCTAATAAGGCCTCCAAATTTCTAGACCTATTCTGTTCATACCGATTGTCACTTGTGTCATTTTCCACCCCTGCCAACCATTGTCACTCAATTTTCTTCTTTCCTCTCATGTTCTCGATAATAAAGTCATACTAAATTAGAATCTCCTAGAAATTCCCTATCGATCCATATTGCATTCATCTAGAGTGGTCGGATAGCAGTCAACCCGCTGGGGTCAGGTGTGCAAAAGGGGGCGGGGCTTTTGTTATTAGCTTCAGTTTTATAGCAGATGCAATGAAACCACTATTTCAGAAAACAATTCGGAAATTCGAAAATGTTTTGAAACTGAAATCTCTCGTTGAAACTTTTGCAGAATCTCCAAAAATATTACTGTTTCATAAAATTTTCAAAAATAGAGAAGTTTTGAAACAGCAATATGTTAGTCGAAACGGCCCTTTATAGATCATATATTTCCTTTACGTCTCCTTCTGAAATCCGAGCTTCAGAATTCGATTCAAAATTTACATCAGAATCTTCAGGAAACTAGGAATCTATATTTTCAAGTCCACAAACCAGAGAAACTCTCTGAAAATGAGTTTGAAAGTCGATACCTCTAGTCTTCAAGCGATGTCTTCTATATTCTGAGATTCCGAATCTGTATCACAGAAATTCTATCGATCCACGTAACATTCATTCAGAGTGGTCGGATAGCAGTCGAACCGCTGGGGTCAGGTGTGCAAAAGGGGGCGGAGCTTAGCAGCTTGTGTTCTTACTATTTGCTTCTGTCTTACACAAGCCTCAAAAGAATTACTATTTTCAGAAAGCAATCCAGAATTTCAAAAAATTGTTGAAACTGTAATCTCAGATTTTTGAGACATCAATTTGTGTTTTGAAATTTGAACAATTCCAGAATCTTTGGAAGTTGCCGACTTGAGATAATTTCAGATACCTTGGCCCGTGGTTCAATGCTAGCTCTGAATTTGAAACAGACTATGGCGCAGAGAAAAACCGAATTCATTCATGGTGCAAAATTCAACTTTGGAATGGAAAACTAGACAGATTGTAAACGAGTGTTTATAATGATGTGTTAGACACAACTTTTGCAGTACTGAATACACGGTGCTCCACAGAATTGTAGGTTGTGAGATATGTAGTCTGACATGCGTTTACTGTTTCAACTCTTCTTTTTTTCACTTCAGTCTCTTTTCCTCCGATTCCAATAGGATATTTTCTTGGAGCAAGCTCCTTCACTGAAGTCCTAACTTTCAATTCCTGTAATAACCTGAGTAATGTTTGGAGTTACAAAATGTTTCATACATCATTGGAAAGCTGAGAAAATTTGCAATTGATTGATATATTTTCTTCCTGCTGCGGACTTGGCATTCTCAGGAAAATCGAATTCGAAGAACGTAAACCAGGTTGGTTCGATATAAAATGCGTGTTCTCAGTGCAAATCCACTGGGTCTACGGACTTCAGATTCAGTTTTTTCAAGAATGCCAAGTCCGCAGCGGAAACAAAAAAGATCAGTCGATTGAGAATTTTCTCAGCTTTCAAATGATATATGACACATTTTGTGACTCCAAACATTACTCAGGTAAGAAGAAGAGAAGAAAAACAAGAAGTGGCTGAAATCACAAGATTTTGCTCGTGATACAACCCTCTCTAATCCTATAATTATCATCGGGGGAGTTACTCGGAAGTTTTCTAGAAAATTTTCTCGAGATTCATAAAAGACTGGTTATCGAAAAAAATGTTATAACAAAATAAATGCATTTTTTTGAATAATTTGAAACAGAAAATTTCGACTTTTAATTATTTTTATAGCAGATTATTTTAATAGCTCATTTTCAGTTGAATTCGAGATGTATGCGGCATTATTGAAAAAGGGGGCGGAGCTTAAAGCTAACATTTCATAATTCTTAACATTTTTCGACATATACGAGATGATTGCTGTGTTTTTATCTGACTAGAAACTAAGAAAATTTTGCTTTCAAAAAAAATTTTCGAAATTTTCTGAACCTCCCGTTTTCTCGATTTCCCAAACTCTCGCCGCGACTACAGTAATCCGAACTTGTTGATTTCAAATTTTTCAGCAAAAAATGAGCATCTGGGAAGTCAGCGATGTTCTTGTGACAGTTTTCATGGTCTTCTTCCCTATTCTCGTTTGTACCATTTTGGTTTGCAATCGGGTTCTCGCGAAGATTTGTCGGAAGGAGACGTCGGAGAAACTGTTAGATTCGGAAGCCAGAGAGGATTCTGATTCTGAAGAGGACGATGATGATGATGATGACGAGGGATTGGATGATGAGCAAAAGCTGATGAGGAAGAGGGATAGACAAATTGCGAGAGGATTGAGATCGCTTGGATTTGAGTGTTGGTGAGTTTGGGAAACTTCTGGAAAATTCTGGACGCTTCTGGGAACTTCTGGAATGTTTCTGAAAACGCTGAAAAATTCTGGAGGACTCTAAACTTCTTCGAAAATCAAGATTTTCTGATCAAAATTTTCTTGTTTTTTCAGAGCTCCAAAGTCTTCATTCCTAATTATATGCTCCAACTGGCCACGAGATTTTGCCGCTCTTTCTATCCCCTATTTTGTTCTATTGCTCAGCGTTAGATTGCTCAGCTTTTATTTCATATTATTTTTTTCCACTATGACCATCGCCAACGAGGCTCTACTCTACCCCATGGACTATTATGATGACTACAACTTGATCACTGAGCAACCCGAAACCTACAGTACCCCTGCCTATTATATCTCGATTTTCTTGATTCTAACTACAGTATGCTTCATCTGTGGATCTATCATTTTTGGCGTGATTCGATGCTGGAGAATTCGCGGCTCGAGGAGAAGATGGGATTCGGATTCTGACGATGATTCTGAGGATTCTGAAGATGGGGATCTTGGAAATGAGGAGGGGATTCTATTGAGACGAATTGGAAGGTGTCAGAATCTGGACTCTGAAGTTGTCGAGAGATTTTGAGAGACTTTGAGATTCATGGTAAGATATACACAGATTCCATACTACACTCAATTATCTTCCAACTCAAAAGTTCATATTTCGAAACAGCACTTTTTTCTCGCGATTGTCCTCTTTTTCCATAACTCGCAAAAGTATTTTTTGTTTTGTTTATTTGACACTGTGGAATTCAACCCAGAGTAACTGTTACACGACCGACCATTTATAAGCATAGAACTTGAAACAGAATAAAATTTTGAAATTCCTCGTTGCGATTTTTGAATTCAGCAGACTCGGAGCTTTCGAACGAGCTCCTACAAGCCCATAATAGCGGAAAGTTCAAAGTTTTTGGAAAAACCGCGACGCGACCGCGACGCATGCCAAAAAATGCGATTTGAGGATAGGATAGTCGTGTGGGGGCTCATTTTAAAGCTCTCAATCTGCGAAGAAGGAATATGGAACTTTCGAGTTGCGGTCTGCTACTTTGGAGGAGTTTCTGGAGTGAAACTGACTCAAATTGGGACTCATTTCCTGTCATAACGTCCCCTGAGTTTTCCTTTTGATCTCTGGCTTCATTACTACTAGAATTATGTTTACGACTCACGAAAACTTTCGAAATCTCAAGTGAAATATCACAAGGTTTCCGAGAATTAGACTGATTTCATTCTCCGAAAGGTTCTCCGCAATTATCAATGTTTTTCGGTTTCTAGAAGAATTTTGAAGTTTTCGAGTGGAGAGTTGTTATTTAGTTGGGCGAGACTTCCCTATCAACAAGTACACCAAGTTTTTTCCGTTGATTTCAAAGCATTGAAAACGATGGATCTCGTTTTATTCCTCATCTGTATTCTCTCTTTCTTCATTCCTTGTATTCTATTCATTATATGGCTGGTCAACTTGAACAGCGCTCTCGAGAAAATCAGACAATTGCCAGATGAAGAGCGTATCATAGTGATGAAACAACTATTCCCAGAGTTTCGTATTATTGAGGAAGAAGAGAAGGAGAAGAAAGAGAGGATGGAAGACGAAGACGATGACGCATGGGGACCCGAGGAGAAACTCCTGATGAAGATTTGAGGTGAGAATGGGATCCATGAATATCTACAACTCCCTGGAAGCCGAGTTTTCAAGATTAGAAACTCGCGGGGATGTTTTCCAAACTCAGAAGATCAAGAGCTTTCGAATGAGCCCCCATAAGCCTATATACGCTTTGCATTCAGGGTTTTTTTTTTGAAAAACCGCGACGCGACCGCAACGCGGATTGAAAAATTGGATTGGAAGCTAGAATAGTAGTATAGGGGCTCTTTTTGAAGCTCTCGAGCTTTGAAATTCGATCATGGAGCTCCAAAGAGGTACTGGGCGAGCTACAGCGCAATTTTTTTGTCATCAGCGTGGTTTTGCACTTTGAATCGAGTGACTCTTACAGATTTGTTGGCAACTTTCTCTCGAGAAAGTTCTCCTATGATTATAATGGCTTATTCTACGAATATATGGTAAAGTATGTATTAACTTTGACTACTCATCAAATCATTATAATCGAATTCAGAAACAGTAATATTTTGATTTTTTTTTCGACTTGTTATAGAGTATATTTGTTTTCGCTCTTCTTTCTCGCAGTATAATCATAAATCTTATATTTTTCTGATGCCAATAAATGAGTCTATTTGTCATTTATCGTTACAAGTTCAACTGTCAAAAAGAAAAGCACGAAAAACCAAACAGATAATAACGATGCAAGCTCATTGCTGCCTTTGTCAAAATCAGCAGAATGAGAGCTTTCGAATGAGCCTCTACAAGCCTGTATTAGCTCAAAATTTACGGTTACTTGACTACATTTAACTATGATCGAAGCATACCGACTATCTTTCCACTCAAAAGTTCATATTTTGAAACAGTATTTTTTTTTGCTTACTACCGTTGGTCTGGATGTCCTACTAATTGTTCATAACTCAAAACGTTTTTCATTGTTTATTTGGTACTGAATATGATTGAGTTTAATACGGAATTATTGTTACACGACTGACCATTGTGTAAAAGCATAAAAACTTGAAACAGAATAAAATTTTTGAAGTCATCGTTGCAGTGTTCGAACTCAGCAGTCTCACTAATGAGCTTTCACAAGGAGCCTTCACAAGCCTATATATAAATCAAAGTTTAAGGTGCTTTAGCTTCCAACAGTATATTATGATGGAAACAAACCGAAGCCGATGAGCCCAATGCTCCAAGGTTGAAGATCCTGGATGTTTTTCAAGCAATCAGTTGCCTGTAAGTTTCACTTCTAGAGTCTAAAGATTCGTTCATTTCTCGGAAACTGGCACATGGATCGATGGGTGGACGTTTAAAAACCCTCGATATCTGAAAGCTAGAAATTGAGAATTCAAAACTTTTACGAGCAGCCAAACCAAGCTAACCTATGTTCCCATGGGTTTTACTTGACAATAGACAATTCTAGAATCCTGGGGTTTTTTTGTTGGCTGATTCGAAGGAGGCTTTCGAAAACTTTATCAGTTTTTTTCAGAATGGTTCAAATAGAAGCGCTTAGTATAGTCGCGTCAATACTAATCTTCTTCTTACCTTTGATTATATCCGAAATTTGGAACATCAATTTTTTAAAATTTCAAGCGACAATTGTCTGAAAATCACTTTGAATTAAAATTTCGCGGAGGCCTAGTGCGGTGGGGCGCGATTGCTTTTTCCGCCAAAAGCTTGAAAACACATTTCAGGAAAAACCGCGACGCGACCGCAACGCAGGCCGAAAAACTAGAATCAAAGCTCGCATAGTCGTGTGGGGGCTCATTTTAAAGCTCTAAATCTCCAAAATTCTAATTTTGAAGGTTTACGCTCCACTCGGATAGGAGAAGAGCAAGAATCTGGAAAATACGCATTCAGGGGAGCAAAATGATGGTTGGACGAAAGCGAAACATCATAGAAGTTTCAAAAGTTCAACTTTTTTCTCCGGTTCTGCCGTCTTCTTGACTCACTCCTCATTTATTGACGTCTTTTTTGTTTATTCCGGAAACAATAACTCGATGCCTATCTGTGCCTATAAAAAAGGTTGTTCGAGGTTTTGACTTTTTGGTCGGGGTTTCAAATTTTTGAACTGTGCAAAAAATGACGATTCTCAATGTGCTTTTGATGTATTTTCTTGCTCTTCTAGCAGTTTTCATTGGAATCGCTACCATTTTCAACGGTATTTGCCTATTCCTGGAACGTTTTCAACAGAGAAGGATGGAGGTCTGAAATCAAACGGTGGGTCGATTTTCTACTTGAAAAAAGTCTCTAAAAGTTTTTTTTCCATATTTCTCTATGATGTGAAAGATGTCAGCCTTTGTCTACATACACTCACTATAAGATCTCTTATTTTGTTTACTACTGTTTCAAATTTTTTTCATGAAATTTTCAAATTTTACAAACAATAATAATCTTTCTTACTGTTCAGCACACTCCTCCTCCCTTCTCCTCTTTCTTGTACGCCCTCCCCCTCCCCACTTCCCCGTGACTGCTTGGCGCAATGGTAGCGCGTTCGACTCCAGATCGAAAGGTTGGGCGTTCGATCCGCTCAGTGGTCAAAGTTTTTTTGCTTCGGTTTTGCTGCGTTTTTTTTTCTTTTGATGTGTTTGGAAATGAATTTTAATGATTTTTGTTATGAAATACCTCAAAATTCTCTTATTTTTTGGTAAAAACAAGGTGTAATATAGTTGTACTGTTGCTTATACTGCACATGTGTAAGTTTTTTCCGTTTTGTTGTACTTTTTTCCTTTTGTTATACTGTTTCTCTTCTCTCTTTCTTCTCCTTCCCCCTTCTTTCTTATCATTTTTGATAGTACACGTAGTCTCCTCTCTTGCTCTCTCTAGACCATACACTTTCTTATCAGTTTTGACCCAGAAATTGATTTTCTCATGAATACTACTTATACTGCAAACTAGGACGAAAAAAAAATGAAAATTAGAATTTTCGAAAATTCACAAAATTTTCAAAGATATACTTGGCTTCAACGGTATCTTAACAGGTGAGGTCTAACTAAAACTTTTTCCAAAAATTCAAAATTTACAATTTCAGAAAATTCGTATCCCGGATACTATTAGCTGCTTCTTCTATTTTCATGTTTTTCATTTTGTTTAGTCAACACTTTCAAGAAAAAGAAGGTAAACACTTTTTCAGAAATTTTTTTTTTTCCAAAACATTTTTCAATTTTTTTTTTGATTTTTCAGAAGTCCACGCCCACTTTCAACATGACCTATTATCCAACTTTATGGACTACTGTGCCCTGGAAACTTACGATCCTTGGGACCCCAACATTACGCCATACATTGATGAGGTGAACCCGGCGAAGAATTGCGACCGAAAATGGAAACCGTATACCGAGCTGAAAAATGGCTCATGGAGCATAGTGAAGGAGCAGAAAAATGGTCTTAGATGTTTAGCGAGGTTAGCGAAAGCGGAAAAATCGAGATCTTGGGTGAAAATTCTCCGGAAAATGAGCCGAAATTTGGCAACTTTTTTTTAGGTCAACTCTTTAAAAATGACCAGAAAAGTTTGGAAGTAGAAATTTCTAGAAATTTCACCCGTATTCAGATTTGTGAGACAGAAAGCTTCAAAATGAGCCTAAACACGACTAGAATCCGATGACTTTGAAATTTCGAGAAAAACCGCGACGCGACCGCGACGCATGAGAAAATGTTACATGTTGAGCTACCATAGTTAATATGGGGTTTATTTTAAAGCTCTCGGCGAGCTGAGTTTGATCAGTTGATTCTCGATAACAAATGTTTCGTTTTTCTGACATTGTGAGCTTCAAAATGAGCCCAAACGCGACTAGTTTTGGACCACTTTCAATTTCCAACAGAAGCGTCGCGGCCCGCGTCGCGTATCGAATCTCAAAGTTCATTGAACCTAACCATGGTTAGGCTCATTTCAAAGCTCGCGACCTCTTAATCTATATTTTTGACCTCCAATTCCAGATGCTACTACAACGACCCCAAAAAGTTCAATGATCCTCTCAACCGCACGGATTGGTTCCCGCCGGGACCCGTTGATTGTGAATTTCTAGAAGCCGCGTGTTGGGAAAACGGATATGAAGTCTATGGCTTCATTCATACGCAAATTTTACCCAAAAATGTGCCGAAACTTAAGAAAAAGAGGGATAAAAACAGGCCAAATGTATTGGTCTATCTGGTGGATTCAATGAGTGTTGGAATGGCGAAAAGGTGGGTGTTTTTTTGTTGGAAACGATTTGAAAGTAACAATTTTGAAATCAGCAGCTTGAGAGCTTTCGAATGAGCCCCCACAAGTATACATTTGGTGGAGTTCTTGAAAAACCGCGACGCGACCGCGACGCACGGGAAAAATTTCGAATTCAAGATAACCCGGTCATGTGGGCGCTCATTCAAAAGCTCTCGAGCTCCAAAACTCAAATATTCATGATTCAGATCTCTCCCGAAAACGTTGAAGTTTCTAAAGTCAAAATTTCAAACTGTCGAATTCCCGTTTTTGAGTCAAGTTGGTCTGAACAGCAAGCCCAATGCAATCCCTCTATGGTTTGGTGAGTAAACGCGCTCTCATGAGATTTTCAACTCAATTTTTCTATAGGAAAACAAGTCGAAGCTGGAAAACTGACAGGCGGAAAAGACATTAAAGTGGACTGGAATGAAACGGAATTCTGTGAAAAGTATTTGGATGAGAAGCAACACTTGTTCAAGGATTACAAAGAGCATGGGTATATGGTGAGGTTTGAAAGTTGAATTTTTTAGTTTGTCTCAAAAAGAACTTCAAAATGAGATCGATATTGACTATGGTAGCGATAATTTCATATTTTCCAATGCGTCGCGGTCGCGTCGCGGTTTTCTCAAATTCAATGAAATGTAGTCGTGTTTGGGCTTATTTTGAAGCTCTCGAGCTCCCAAACTTGATGCAAAATAAACCATTACGTTTGAAACAAAAAGAGCTTCAAAATGAGCTCCATATTGACTATGATCACTGAAATCCAAATATTTTCTTGTGCGTCGCGGTCGCGTCGCGGTTTTGTCAAATCCATCGGAATATGGTCGTGTTTGGGCTCAATTTGAAGCTCTCAACGCCCCGAATTCAAATTTTTCAGACCCTTCACTCCGAGGACTGGTCCTATCAAACGGTGACCTCCTATCCGGACTGCAAGGGCTTCAAAGAGCAATACACCGATCACACGTTCTGGCCATTCACCAAAATCTACGAGTTCGACGGAATCGACATCACTAAGAAGCACTTGAAAGGACGAGACTTGTGTCGAGAGCTTCATCATTCGGCTATGGAGCAAATGGAGCAGTTTTTGGATACTTATAAAGGTACCGTAGTCTTTGTAGTCCTCTCGGAAGAGTTGGTTTTGAAGATCAACCGAAACTAGCATGGCTTTGGAATGTGCACGTTGCTCATAGTCATATTGGTGGTGCGAATCGAATGGATGATCCGTTGTTGGAGTTTTTCGAAAGAAGACAAGAAGAGGTGAGAGAAAAAATATAGTCGTCTCAAAAAGGGGGCGGAGCTAAGGTCCCTTTTGGCCGTTGAAAGTTTCTCGATAGTTGGACGGGTTCTCGAGAAACGAGATGTCAACTTTCGACAAGCGCTTTCTCGCAAGAGAGACGCAGACGTCGAGAGTGTCTGCGTCTCTCTGGCAAGAGGGCGCGCTCGTCTTTGATTGCCCGTATCTCGAGAACCCGTCTAGCTTTCGAAAAGTTTTAAACTGCAAAATGTGTGAAATTTTATGCTGAGCAATTTTGCAATTGACACGTTTTTTCTACCTCTACCCATTTTCAAGATATGATCTGTTTTCTTCAGCTCGACGACTACTTCATCATCCTCACCTCGGACCACGGATTTCGCGTTTCTTCGTATCACATGTACGAGACGGAGAATGGAGCCATGGAGAAGCACAATCCGTACTTGTCGATTTCGGTACCCAAAAAGTACCGTAACCCGGAACTTTTGAGTGTGATGAGGGAGAATGCGAAGAGATTACAGACACAGTATGATACGAGGGCCACGTTGCTCGATATAGTGAAGGTGGGTGTAATTGGGAAGAAATATTGTATGAAAGGGAGAGAGTGCAGAGAAGCTAGAGACACAGACAGCGAGAGTGTCTGCGTCTCACCTGCGAGAGGGCGCGGCAGTCTTTGACCGCCCATAACTTGAGAACCATTTGTGCTACTAAAAAGGTACAAACTACAAAAACATGTAAAATTTTATGCTGAGCAATAATGCTGTTGACACTTTCTTGATAGCTGTTTTGATTCTTGACATAAATAAAACTTCAGAAAGGCAGCGTCTGAAATACTGTAATCGACTATATCTCAAGAACTAAAGTACCTAGAAGAATGATTAAGATACCAAAATTTGTGAATTTGTTTGCATTATCTTTTGATATTTGGTTTACTTGGAAAACTGACCTACCTTACAAGATACGCATTATTTTCCAGTACCAACCTGCGTCTCAATTCACCGACCGTGCCCTTCTAGAAATTCCCGGCGAAAAAGGGCACTCTTTGATACGTCGCCAACCGGAAACCCCTCGAACCTGCGGCCGCCTACCCATTCCCCAGCAGTACTGTATTTGTAGAACTGCGACGAAGGATATGAAAATGAAGTGAGGAGTTTGTTCGATAGAGCGTAGTTTTGATTACGACATGTTTTTTTATAGCAAAGATCTCTCACAACGGCTCTCCAAACATCTCATCAACCATGTGCATGGAATACTGGACTCGTTTAATTTGACCAGCTTGTGTCATAGATATGAAATTGATACGGTGAGTCCTTTCCTTGACTCCGCCCACAAGCTGTCGCCGACCCGCACTCTCCTTTACGCCCTCCCCCTCCGCATTTTGCCGTGACTGCTTGGCCCAATGGTAGCGCGTTCGACTCCAGATCGAAAGGTTGGGCGTTCGATCCGCTCAGTGGTCAAACCTTTTTTTATAGTTTTTTTCTGGTTTTGTAGGCTTTCGTCAGAGCATTGACATCACTTTTGTGGTTCAAACAGACCTTTTCCAGGTCTCCCATCTGGATCTCTACCCAACGACGAATCTCGAAACTTCCACATATCGAATCGCTGTGAAGACCAAAGAACCCAGCTTTGCTCATTTCGAAACACTGGTCACAGAGCATAAGCAGACGGGAAGGCTGGAGTTCGAGGCGGTGGAACGGTTGGATACCTATGGGAAAACAGCGGACTGCACGAATCGAATACATTCGATGCGTTTGTGTTTTTGCAAGAATCAACCTGTTGAATAATGAAATTAAAAATTGCACTGATTGAATGTATTGAATTTTCTAATTATCGATAGTTCGAAAACTGAAACAGAAAAGTTTCGAATTCAAATCGAAAAATAGCAGGATTTAACTAGAATCGTTTTGCTGTGATTCCGAACCGCTTAAAAATGAGTTGAAACACGATTAGGCTCCGCCCTAAATCTGTTATGGGTGATAGAATATCACGGTGGGTCGAAGCACCTCATTGAGATTTTGGCAAGTTCCGAAAAATGGGAGGTCAAAAAATAAGAGGGTTCTAGAAAATCCCACCGCGTGATGATTGACATGCTCATCTTTACTATTAACAAAGGCGAAATTCTGTGTGTGTGTGTGTGTGTGTGTGTGTGTCGTGCCTCCCGCCCTAGCGAAGTCCCCACTGGACCAAACCTACCCAAATTTTCACAGGTCGTCCGAATTGGACTCTGAATGATAACCGTCTTCTTTGATTTGAAGAAAATGAGCTCATGGGAGCTCAAAAACCTTATTTTTCATCGAGGCAATGTTTTTCGCGCCCTAGTTTTGCACCGGTAGATCAAAAATTTAGCCCTCTGATTTAGGGCAAATTTGAAAAAAAGAGACAGTCATCATTGAGGTTTTTCCGCAATCATGAAAACAGGTTTTCTAGTCGACTCGTTTTCAGTCGAAAATCGAAAAATTTTCCATCCATGTCTTCAATTTTTAAACACTTTCGTTAGACGTATTTCGACCCAGGGATTTCAAGTCTGTGCTCAGATTTGCTGTAACTCAAAAAGTGAGCGAGTTATGGGTGTTTGTAAAAAAATACACGAAAAATTTCAAAATCAGAGTTTTTTGTTTCCATCCTTGATTTTGACTTGAAAACAAAGTCACTAGACGTACTTTGACCCAAAAATTCCAAATCCAAATCTGTGTGAAACCAAGGAGACGTGCTTCGTAAAAGTCTCTCTTTCTTTTTTCAAACATATTCTATTCTTCGTCTATTCTTTGTTTTTTGTCTCCTTCTCCATATGATTCGTCATCAAGTGAGAATATTTCGAAGTTGGCCAGCAAAAAAGAAACTTTTCTTGGTAGCACTAGGTTTGATCCCATTATTTCCATAATCGAAGTAATTTTGAACATTTTCAGTTTGTATTTTCATTTTTGCTATTGTTGACTTCTTCTCACCGCATTATTATGATTATAGTCGTGTGAAAACAAAAGTGCATTGTGAGAAGGTACTGGTTATTCTGGAGATTTCTGTGATGTTCTGATTCCAGTTTTCAGAATCAGCTCTCAACTCAAAAGTATCTCCTGTTTCCTATGGTGACGATAGTTTTCAATGGAGGAATCGGTTCGTTTGTTTGTTGGTTCCGTTTTTATTCCTGATTCTGTGTCTTGAAGGAAACCAATTATTCGAAGTTTTTTCATTACTTGGACTTGCTCGAAAACTGAATCGAACAGCCGTATTCAATGCGGACGATTCGGTTCTCCAATCGAATCTGGATTTCCTAGCAGAAACCGTTCCTTCTGTAGCGAAACAAGTCGTTTCGATACCAGTTGATGTGCGTTTGAGATTTTTGAATTCTGAACATTTGAAATTTCAGGTTTCTGAATCCACGAGGCACATTTATTCACCTGCATGCTGTCACTTTCAGCTATCATCCATTCTGCTATGCGAACAGACCAAATTTCTAGTCATCGATGGAGGATATTTTCAGGTGACCAATTTTATGAACTCCAATAGGAAACTCTGAAAGATTTCAAAGCCGGGAAGTTTGGAATAGCCTTTTCGGAATTTTTCGGAATGTCTAAATATTCCGATTTTAAAATTTTGGAATATTCCAAGTTTCAAAATGTCGGAATTTTGGAATCTTTACTATTAACAAACCCAAAATTCTCTGTGTGTGTGTGTGTGTCTGTCTGTCTGTCTGCCCTAACCATAAGCGAAGTCGCTTGAACCAAAAAAAAAAATATATTCCGATCGGAATTTCATTCCGAAAATACTCGGAATTTTCGGAATTTTCGGAATTCCGAATTCCGTTCCGAACATCCCTGTTTCAGAGTTTCAAATACTTCGCCTCCATGGAGACCTCTATCAGAAAATGGCTGAAACCATCGGAAAGTGAAACGAGGTCACTGAGAAAGCTGATCAGAAGGAAAGATGAACATCGGTTCAAGTAAGAGAATCGGAAGTTTGAAAAAACTGAAACCGTTTTTTTTAAACAGAACCTGCGTTCACATCAGACGCGGCGATTTTCTATCCGATGGTCAGCATGCTGGAACTGATAAAGTGTTCACCATAAAAGCCATCGACCATTTGTACACTATTAGTAAGATGAATAATATACTTCTTCATGAAAAAAAATTTCAGCTGTAATTTTCAGATTCCGGACTCGTCTTCATATTCAGCAACGATCCCGAATGGGTTCGTCGGGAAATCGTGGAACATTTGGACTATGGAAGCGATGTGAAGGTTATGGAGACTTTGAAAACGGATGCCATCAAAGATCTCCACTTTTCACAAGTACACTGTGACGCTGTTTTAATAACAGGTACTGGTCAGAAAAGTGGCAAATTTTCCATTCAAAACTGTGAACATTGTTGAACAGCAGTTGAAAAAGTGATTTCCAATTATCCAATTTTTCTGAGAATGTGCCGGTGATCAAGCAATTCTAGATCTTCATTTTTGCTTTTTGTTATAATCATAGTTATTCAAGGATAAGGCGGTCTCCAGTTTCCGTTTAGTTTCGGTGTTAACTTTGAACGTTTTCAGAGTTCTGAAACTGAGCTAACTAATTAGGGATGTGAAAAAGAGTTGAAACTATAAAAACGAGATCTAGATTTGCCCATACACCGAGAAAAATTTAGAGAAAACGAGTTCAAACTCCTCAAAATTAACAGTTTGTACTAAAAACCCAAACCTAACACATTTTTTTTGGCCAAAACTGCACGCTAATTTGGCCTCATAGGCGCCTACGCCTACTTCAGACACAATCTGGTGAAAGAGAAACGTTTTATTTTTCTCCGATTTTCAGCACCATCTTCAACATTCGGATGGTGGATTGGATATCTGTCCAGGAATCAGTCCAGCGTTTTCTACCGAGACATTCAGGAGACTGACGATACCGTAACTCATCAACTTTATTTTCAACCTAACTTTCTTGTCTACAGGTTAAATATCAAATGATCGAAGAGGACTTCTTTCCGCCGAGCTGGAACAAACTGGGAGTGACGAGGAACGGGTTGATCGTTTTAAAATAAACTATATTTTATCATGTCATATAAAAATATCCCACAAAATAATAGACACCGCGTATTTCTTAAAACGGAAATAATGAAATTATATCGTATGGGAAATAAGGTGACACAGCCGGGCCGGGTCATTTGGGCAATTTCTACCGGCCCGGTGACCCGGCCCGGCCCGGGTAGGCAAGGGCAAATTTTTTTGGCTGTCTAAAATACTTCTGATTTTGAAATTTCAGCGTTTTTCTTTCAAGTTTCTATTTAAATTAGTGTTTCTTGGTCAATTTTTGAATTTTTAGGATGATTAAAGTAGAAAAATTACAAAAAATTTCCTTTTTTTCCCACCCGGGCCGGAAAATTTTCTGTCGGCCCGGCCCGGGTCACCGGGCCGGCCCGGCAAATTACAAGTCTGCAAGTATCTGATAGTGTGATAAACAATATCATTGAGATTTTGACAATTTAGAAATGGAAAGCCAAAAAATGAGCGTGTTTAAGAAAATCCCACCTTGTGACTAGACGTAATTGACCGTGAGGATTCCAAATCTGTGCTCAGATTTGCTCTAGCTCAAAAACTTTTCAGTCAAAAATCGCAAATTTTTCTATCCACGTTTTTGATCTGAAAAAACTTCACTATACGTATTCGGACCCAAGGAGTCCGAATCTGTGCTCAGATTTGATCTAGCTCATCATAGAGAAGTTTTAGTTTTTCGACTGAAACCGAGTTGACTGGAAAACCTATTTTCACGATTTGCGGAAATTCTTTCAACTTTTCGTTAGAGAATATTGTTCAAAATCAGCATGCACGTTCTTTTAACATTAAAAAGCAAATTTTTACTGTTTTGTTAGCTTCAAATCAAGCTCAATCACGGTAAGACTCCGTTTACTCTGAGTTGCGACGCGGTTGCGTCGCGGTCAAGAAAAAGAAAGCTATCAAAGTCGTGTTTGAGCTCATTTCGAAACTCTTCATTTTCTTAATTCAAATATGTTCATTGTTATTCATTTCGATCGATAATACTGATTGATTTTATTAAAATATCAAGCTTATTAACGAAAAATGTTGGAGAAAAGTTTTGCATAGAGATAAGTATAGGGTCAAATAGGAAGAGAACATTTGGACATGGTAATTGAGGAATCTGTATGTAGAGTAGGGAAAGATTACTGTAGGGGAAGGTGGAGATTAGAATGTGTGTGGGCGGAGCCTATGTGGAGGAATGGGCGTAAGTATGGGTTTATGGCCGGGCAGGAGAACGGTACACTGGGGCAGAGACAACTGAGATAGAGAAGAAACAGAAAACATCTAACTGGGGTGTATGCAAATGTGCTCTATTGCACGAAAACTAGGATTTGGAATAAGCGAGTGCGCAAATACGCTCCATTGAACTCTTGTCCAATGGAGCAGCAAAAAACACCGAGAACTAGAGAAAAATCGAATCGGGACTCAGAATGGTACATAGATAACAGGGATTTTTGAAAAAAATTTGAATTTTTTTGAGAAAAAAAATTTCCCAAAAATTGACAACTAGGAGAACGGCTAACTAGCGGATAGGTGGAAGATTGAGCGCATAGAAAACAATAGACAGTTTTGGCGGGAAATTTAAATTTTCAGTTCGAGATTACTGTAGTTGGGACGAGATTTCCAGAAGGAACGCAGGCCGCGAGGCTAGCGATGAGTTGCTCGGCGAGCTCGGTCAATTTTGTGTTGTATCCGTCGAGAATTGGCACAGTTGGGAGTACGGTAGTGGTTGTTGGAATCGGAGCTATCGGGATTACTGTAGCCGGTGGTGGTGGGGGCGGAGTCCCGACAGTCTGGACGGTCTCCATGGCACGGCAATCGGCGGCGGAGAGTTGGATGGGGTTGATGCAGCGGTTGGCGCAGAGAATTTGATGAATGTGGCGGGTGGATTCCTGAAAATGTTTCACGAATATTGAGCCACTAATCATGGAAATTGGATGAAAACTAACGAAGTTATGAAGAAAAGAACTTTTTTCTTCAAGTTTTCAAATTTTTTTTGAAATTTTGGAGCCAAAATAGTTACAATGACTTGGAAAATGGATTGTTCAGCTTTCTCACTCAATTTCCTTCAAAATGAGCCCCCACACGACTAGGCTCCGCCCACTTGAGGTTCGACCGCGACGCAACCTCGACGCACGCCCGAAAATTGAAAGTGGGCGGAGCCTAGTCGTGATGGGGCTCATTCAAAAGCTCGCAGCACGCTGAGCTCATTACTGGCGTATTTCGACCGAAAAATTGATTTTTGGGGGGAAATTTGAAAAGTCGAAACATTTTGAAATTTTCAAACATTACAGAAATCCACCATGTTCGGGCTCATTTTGAAGCTCTGGATCTTGAAAACATGATTTTCAACTTTTTGAGGTTGTTAGCTTCAAAATGAGCCGAAAAACAGCCAGACTAGCTCAAATTTCCGTTGACCGCGACGCCGACCGCGCCGCATTCTCGAAAACTCAAAGTGGGCGGAGCCTAGTCGTGTTGGGGCTCATTTTGAAACACTATTAACGAGATGTTCAAATATTCACCTTCTGAAACGGCATTTGGCAATGTTCACAGATAAAAGAGGTCGTGAACTTTCTCGCAACCGTATCCTCCTGAATACCATTTCCATGAGCGCATTTCTCGCCGGTTATCGAGCAAACTGTGGGTTTTCTGAAAGAAATTTGAGCGTTTTTGAAGGCGCGAAATTCAAAATTTTCGTGAAAAGCTCACTTTTTATTCAAAACATTCTCGATTTCCTTATCATTGGCTTCCAACTCTTGATGACATTTCTGAGCGTCGGCCGCGTTCTCAGTGTCTTTTAGAAGGTCCGGATTGTTACAGTACTCTTGAAGTTTTTGAGTTCCCTCACTTCGTTTCAGGTAGAGCTCCTCCAGAATCTTGTCCTCGCGGTCACGGTCTTTTCTGGAAACAAAAGGGGTTGAGGTTTTGACAGGGTCCATGGAAACTCACTTAAACTGTCCTCTCCACCAATAGAACATTCTCCGTGTGGGTCCTTTTCCCCAAATCCGATTGAACTTGTTCGCGGCGACAGTGGTTCCCCAGTTGTTCTCGTAGGCGACGTCGAGGAAGTGCTTCTTCTCGCAATCGGAGTAGTTCTGAATACAACTACTTTCAAAAGAGGTATATCTCAAAAACCGTTACAGCTATCAAAAAGGTCTCAACTGAAAAAAAGTGCAAAATTGAATTCTACACATTTTTGTAGTTGAAAGCTTTTTGATAGCGACAAGGGTTCTCGAGATATAAGCGGTTAAAGTATAACTTCTTCGGAGAGACGCAGATAGCGAGGGTGTCTGCGTCTCTCCGTTCCCCACGCTTTTTCAGTTTGACAATGGGAAAACCAGTTGTCAAACTTTGATCGTTCATATCTCAAGAGCCGTGAATGCTATCAAGAAACTGCCAACAGAAAAATTGTGCAAAATTGAATTCTACAGATTTTTGTAGTTAAAGTTTGGTGTCGTAGAGACGCAGACAGCGAGGGTGTCTGCGTCTCTCCCTTCCCCACGCTCTCTCCCAGGGCAGGTCGGCCGCCAAACTTTGATTGTTCATATCTCGAGAGCCGTGAGTGCTATCAAAAAAGTGTCAGAAGCAAAAATCTGTGAAATTCAATTTCACATAATTTTGCAGTTGACAACTTTTTTATAGCTCCGCCCCTTCTTGAGATATGGGTCCTCAAACATTGGAGCGCAATCTTCAAGAAGAGACGCAGACAGCGAGAGTCTCTATTTCTCCATACCTTTGACAGTGTCTGTGGTGACTTCCGCTTCTTCTTCTGCTGTGGTTCCACTCCCTCTTCCTTATTCTCCTGATCCGAGATGGGCGGTGAAATCGCCGATACACTATCAGCGGAGGATGAGGTGGAGACGGGTGATGACGTGGCAGACGGGGGCGGAGTTACCGTAGGAAATGGTTCGATGGGTGGGAGGAGTTGTTGGACGAGGAGTTGTTGGAGCTGTTGTTGGGAGGCGAGGAGGACTTCTGGAGAGATTTGAGGCAGGTTCGTGGGGATGTTCCATTGGAGAAAGTCGGCGAGCATCCCGAACGGGATTGTGTCCATGATCTGAAAGTTTTGAAGGGGTACTGTAGAAGGTGAGAGGACTTTAGGATTAGAATAATACAACGAAAAGGAGGAACAAGTTCATATTTTCCTTTGAAAAAGTTTCGCTATTCAATAAATTTTGAGAATTTGAAAAAAATTTTGAAAAAAATCTGAAACTGAAAATGTTTTCTCAGAATGAAATCTCAAAATCTCAGAATTCTTCAAAATCCTTCAGAATACTTCAGAATCCTTAAAATCTCGAAACCTCGAAATTCTCCAGAATCTCAGAATCTCAGAATCTAGGATTCTCAAAATTCTTCAGAATCTCAGAATCCTTCAGAATCTCATAACCGCAGCGTGATAATGAGCAACAAGAATGACTTTTTGGCTTTCTAGAATTTTTCATGAAAGTATAAAACAATTTTTAAACTCCAAAATTTTCAGAATGCCAAATGCAGAATTAGAGGATTCAGAAGATGTTATCTACAATCAAAAACATGTTGACCATGAAGACACCAAAAAGGAGAAGAAAAAAAACGAAGAAGTGAACATTGATAAGAGATTCGCCAGCGCCGTATTTCCGCCGTATTCTTCCCCCTATTATCTGTCTCTTCGGAATTCGTCTATTCGAGAAAAAAGAGAAAAAGAAGTGACCACTTTTGAGAAATTCGGAGACATTTCATCGGTTCAAGGTTAGCTAAGAGACCCCCTCCTTCGCCGCCAAACATGGGCGGAACACACATTCAAAGAGAAACGGTAGTAGATGAAAAAGACGAGATTCGAAACAGATAATAAGATGGAGAGTCGAGAATTTGAGAGAGGGAGAGAGAGAGAGACGCAGAGAAGCGAGAGACAAAAATGTGTGTACTTTTAGAAAAGGGCAACAGGTCTGAAGACTCACCCTGTTGGTTGACCTAGATTTTGGCGGTGAGTTTTGCTACTAGACAAACTTTGATAAGAATGGTACAGTAGGATTCTGACGAATTCTGCGATTCTGACGATTCTGAGATTTTGAGATTTTGGGATTCTAAGATTCTGAGATTCTGACTTTATAACAAATTCTGTTTCAAAGTTTCGAAAAAAAACTTTCAGAAATTCCAAAACCTCAATATTAATGGTATTGCTTATTGCTCACCAAAACATTGCTCAGTCTCTGAACTCTATAAACTGAGCAATGGAGCACCCACGGAGCACCTCCTGGCACCCCGTCTCCTTCTAGAGGGAGGACGCCTAATTCATGCGGAAAAAAAAGAGAGCAAAAATAGGAAAAGAAGAGAGAAAGAAGGAATGTTAAAATGTTGAATGCTGCTCGCCGCCGCCGTCAGTCGGAAGTAGGTCATGAGGGCAGCAGGAACATGGACCTCTTTTTGAGGGGGAAAAGGGGCGGAGCCTAAGAGGGTGGGTTTGAAAATTTGGGGATAGGAATTTCGATACAGTATACAGGAGTAGTGGACAAATTTGAAAATTGGCCCAAACTAGAAGATTTTTCTGTGAAATTTCGGAAAAATGGGATTCTCGAAAATTTGGATCAAATTCCTATACTCTTCATCGCAAAATTTCACATTGAATACCGAAAGTTTGAATACTGTAGCTTCACTAGGTCCTGAGATATAGGCACTCAAAGTAGGTGCCTTGAGAGACGCAGACACTCTCGCTTCTCTGCGTCTCTCCCTTCCTTCAACTTTGAGACGTTGTATCTCGAGAACTATAAGAGCTATCGAAAAGTTGTCAACTACAAAAGTTTACAAAATTTTATGCTGAACATTTTTGTAGTTGACAATTTTTTGATAGCTGCCACGGATCGTGAGATATGCACCTTTGAAGACTGACAACGAGAGTGTACTGCGTCTATATTCTTGACCTCTCTAAACCTCCCACCCTCTCAGGTCTATAAACCATTTCCTGGCCCATTCTGATGAACAATGGGTCGTTACCTTCGCCATAATATACTCCCTTCGGGTGCCCTCCATTCTCGGGGCACTCGGACACTTATTACACTGACAAATGCCTCCGTCCTCCATCGTCGACGTCTTCTTCTGATTCAGAAGCCGTCAGAAGAACGGGGCAACAAAAAAAAGAGAGAAGAAAATAGAAAGCAGTCGTCTCGTTCTCGGCACATATCGGAATAGAGAAGATGGGAGGAGAGGAAGCGGCGAAGGAGGGAGGGAGGGAGGGACAAAAAGTGCGAGCGAGGGGGGACACATGGGCAGAATTGAGAAGTAGATAGGGGAGCGAACATCAGCACGGACGGACGGACGGGGCGTCCCGCGCCGTTTTCCTTCTTTCTTTTTCGCTTGATTTCGCTTCTTCTTCTTTTCCTTCGTCTTCTTGGTGGTCACGAGAGGGCGCCAGGGCGCCCTCGAGAAAAACAGCGAGAGAGACAGAGAGACGCAGAGAACACACGGCGAGAAGAACAACATGTTCGGTTCTCGGTTTCAAACAGAAAAACGTTTTCGGTCGGTCGGTGGTTGTGTATGTGTGTGTGTCTCGCGGACGAGAATGATGTGATAAGGGAAGGGGGGTGAAGAAAAGAATAGAATCGACGGAGAGTGTAATGAAGAAGAGTGCGAACGTGAAGAAGATACAACAAGGGGGGACGGCGGGGCGCCCACCCCGCCGTCCCCGGGAGTAGATGAGATGGCGAACAGGAGACACGATGATGATAAGGGGGCAGCAGCAAAAAAGGGGAAGAGGTCGTCTCTCTCTTTCTCTCTCTCTCTCTCTCTCTCTCTCTCTCTCTCTCTCTCTCTCTCTTTCACGATTCGACCACCAACACATTTTGACGTTTTTCAAGGTGGAATAGGGGAAACGGGAGATGATAGGAAACCGAAAGAGATAGAAGAGGTGGTTTTGCAACAGAAGGAACACTGGAAACCTGAAGTTCGAGATTCACCAAGGTTCAGTTTCCGATTCAGGAGGCTTTGAGCTTCCCATTGAGCGCCAAATCATTTGGCTCCGCCCACTTCCCAAGAAGTTAAAATGCTCCGAGCTTAAAGGCGCATGGGACCCCAAGACTGGAAGTGGGCGGAGCCTCGACGTATTTGTGCTCATTTTGAAGCTTTTCAGCGCTTGGGCCCCGAGCTGGCCGTAGTCTCAAATAATCCTTAGAGTTTTCTCGGAATTACGGTTTCACGCATATCAATTCTAAAATCGAAAATTCGAAACATGAATTTGAGAAGTTTTCCCACTTGCAAACTCAGCATCTTGAAAACGTGATTCAAATTCTCGTAAGTCGACTCGCTCCGAAGCGAACTTTCCAGACTCGACGCACGCGCCAAAATCCTGGAAATCTCAAAGTGGGCGGAGCCTAGTCGTGTTTGGGCTTATTTTGAAGCTAAAAGCGTGCTGAGCACACCTTAGACGGTTTGAAGACAAAAAATATATTTTTGGGCGCGAAATTCGGATATCTGGAAATTTCGGATTTCCCAATTTTACGAAACTGGGTCTGTTTGGGCTCATTTGCCAGCTCAAAAGTTCAGAACTGTGATTTTCATGTTTGCGAGAATGCCAAAGTAGGCGGAGCCTAGTGATCATGAACAGGATACATTTCTACTCGTCTGCGGCGTGGAACACACACACACAGACATATCGAGAAAGACACATTAGAAAAACTATTCGACAGTCTATCTCCATTATCATCACTGGTGATAGGAAGTGAGAAGGGGGTCTAGGGAAAAGAGTGCAAAAACGAAACGAAGAGAACGTGGATTTGATAAAGAAGAAATGAGGCGATAATACACAGGATATTGGAACACGGAAACAGCGATTAGGGAATCAGATTGAGATAAAGGAGTATAGTGGTTCTTGAGAATGAAAAAGAGGGGTTACTGTAGGCAATGGAAAGTTTTAGGAGAACTTATTCGAAGCAGTCGTTCAAATGACCCTGAATGTTGCCAAAGTCTAGAGGAAAGTGTTCTTCTTGTTTTTTCATATCTCCCAATTTCATCTCTGCCCATTTTTCGAATTTCCACCTTTCTCTTGCCTCTCTCTATCTCCCTTGAAAATAGGCTTTTCTCCAGAACTAGAAGAGCTAGAGCAAATTGAAAGCTACCAAATTGCTCAGCACAAAATTCTACACATTTTTGTAGTTGTCAACTTTTTTCTAGCTCCATTGGTTCTTGAGATATGTTGGCTCAAACACCGTAACACTTTCAAGATGTGGAAAGAGAGTGGTGGAGGGGGAGACGCAGACACTCGAGCTTCTCTGCGTCTCTCTTCCTTCAACTTTGAAACGTTGTATCACTAGAACCTTACTAGCTAGCGGAAAGATTACAATTACAAAGTTGTGTAGAATTTTGTGCTGAGCAATTTTGCAGTTGACAACTTTTTTGCTACTCTAACCATTTTTGAGATATGCGCTTTTAAAGATTGCGAGCATGGAGACGTGGTCAACGAGAGTGCTCTCGCGTCTCTGCGTCTCCCTAGGAGAGCAGATAGAGAAGGAAAATATGTTGCAACAACACCTGCCAAGAGAGGGGGGGGGGGGGGGG
>LR543579.1:0-10978 GCA_900536305.3 Caenorhabditis sp. 40 LS-2015 | reverse complement strand
GGGGGGGGGGGGGGGGGGGGGGGGGGTCTTCTCCGAAGGCCATTTCATTTCTCTCTGTGCGGAACACCTCTCTCTCTCTCTCTCTCTCTCGGGTTCGAAACGTCACTGGTGGTGGCTGCGGGCAGAACCCTAAACACTTGCAAGAAAAAAAAGAAGAAGAGGAAAAGAAAACTGAACGGAAGGGGAGAAATTTGTGTTGTTGTTGGTGGGGGGAATGGCTAGTAGTTGTTGGTCGGGGGGACGGGAGAGAAGGGACTAGTCATCATGAGCGGGAGGGCATTCGAAGGAGGAAAGGGGGGTTGGGTTGAAGGAATGCAACAACACAACACAAAGAAAACTGAGAAGCGGGAGTGGGGAGGAGAAGGGGTGAATTGCAACACACAAGGGAAAGTACGCTCTCTCTCTCTCTCTCTTGTTGCTGTTACTAATATGAAGAAGGTCACTAGACAGCCTTGAACACAGGGAACTATGAGGTGAAGCAGGTTGGAAATCTTGATGCGTGGGAGGAGGTCTAGACTCTCTTTTGAGGTTCAGGGTTTGAGGTTCAGATTTGGCTCTTTTGAGGTTCAGGTTGAGGTTCTTTTCTGAAGTTCTGTGGTTCTCCTTTGAAGTTCTTTTGAGGTTTTGGCTCATCGGAGGTTCAACTTTGTTTCGAGGTTCAGCGAGTTCAATGATTCAAGGAGGTGCAGAGAGTCCAGGGGATCCAAGAAACAATAAGCGGAATTCCGCTCTTTCCGCGGAACGTGTACCAACTTCAGAGTGCCAGATTGGACGGTCCCTACCGGTAGTTGTCCATGGCACAGGTGATTCACGATTCATCCGCACAGAAATGATATGTGAATCCATGATGAGTCCATAACGGACCCATCTGCAAAAGTTACAACCTTCTGTGGAATTCCGTTTGTGGTAGGTGCAGTGCGCAGGATACTTCTATAAAGCTTGTAGAATTTGGAAGGCGGACTCCTGAAGATTCAGATTCTTTTGCGGAAGTTGGAATTCAACTCATCTCAGTTGTTCATCTTGAAAGTTTTTGTTTTGGTGTGGAAACATAACTTAAGAGGTCTGTTGAGAGTCGAGATGGAACATCTGAAATTCCAATTCTGTGGAAATTTCCTGAATAATAGGGTCAAAATCCTTACTCTCACTGTGACCGAATTTATCCCGATTTCTGTAACCGTTATCGAAAAGTGTTCAGTTAACAAAACGTTTCTCTAATAGTTCTAAACTTTTTTGTTAGTTGACCGTTTTCGATATCTTTCACGGAAACCGAGATAGGTTGGTTCAAAGCTCGGTTTGGCGGGTTTGGATCTGTAACAGGGCTTAAGAAGTTTTATTATCCGAATACTCTTCATGCATTATAAGTTTTTAGTTTGACTCAACGTTGAAGGAAATTTGAAACTGTAACTTTCGCAAAATATCTTCATAAGTAACATTGCATTTTTTCTGTTTCTCGGTTCAACGGAAGTTCAGAAACTTCTAGGGATTTTGTTTCCTAGTTGGGTCAAGTTGAATATATTAACGTAGTTTCTGAAATTGACCATCAGAATTGAAGAGATCGACATCAAACTCGGGGACAGCCTTGAAAAGTCAAAAAGTCAAATTTTGAAAAATGATCCTGAAATTTCTACTCTGTATTGAAAATGCATACAGTGGCGGGTGGTGGTGGTGGTCATGTTGTTTAGCGATTCATAACTTTGCTTAAACTTGTCCAAAACTCCACAACTTTTTTTGTGAAACATAGTTTGTCTAAAGTAACACAACCATAATTTTTTTGAAATTTAATCATTTTCAGATTTTCAGAATTTTATGTCAGAAGGAAATCTGGGTAAAAAAATTTCACAGCTCACACTCTGATTTTTTGACGAAATATGCCTAACAGTCCCAATAATCACCAGATCAAGTTTGGCGCTTTTTGAATTACAGAATCTCGAGTTATGGGTTTGCTTTTCGCTGACTATAACTCGGCTGAAAATAGTTCAAATGAGTTTAAATTTTCATAAAATTACGGTTGTGTTACTGGAAAGTTTATCCTTGTTTCACAAATTTGTTTTTGCGTTTTGGATGAGTTTCAGCAAAGTTATGAATCAGTGAACAATTTGGGACTCACCACTGCTCGCCATTGTATACCGTAGTTCCCCGACACCCCCTCCCCATCACTTTGACCCCAATTTATCTCGTCTCCTGTGATAGTTATAAAGAAGTTGTCAACTAACAAAGTTTTCATGATAAACAGATCATCATGTTGTTAGTTAATACCTTTTTCATAACTGTCACAGGAACAAAGATGAACTCGGTCAAAGTGATGGGGAAGGAGAGTGCCGGGGAAATACGGTATCTTTGATTCAAGCTTTAGACCCAACACCCCTTTTTGAGATAATTAATGTTTGCTTTTTAGACACTTTGTTTTTTATCCTTCTTATTATCCTTTCATTCTGTCAAAGCTGTTTTTTGTCCTTTTCTTTTTGCTCCACTTTTTCTAGCTCCCTTTGCTCATCACCCCGTTCCTCTATTCTCGCTCCTCGCTTCCAATGCCCTTCCGTTTCCTTTTTCTTGGCACATAGACCTTGTTCATTGGCGCACATACAAAATAGAGTGGAACGAACACGCTGATAGACGGGGCAAGCGGGAGCAGAAGAAAAAGAAGAAGAAGAATTTATTGTCCTCTGTGCCCCTGTGTGGCGAGGGGCGCGGCGGAGAATGGCATAGTGCATGTAGACATGCACATGCCCATGCATGTACATACATTAGATTCCTTTTTTTTTGTTTTTCTTGCTGGCGGAAGGAATGGAAAAGAAGTGGAGAAGGAACTCGGAGAAAGGGAATCCATGTGGAAGGAGAACTCGAAGATTTATGAGACTAACAATGATGATGATGACCTCATGAGAAATTTGAAACAAACGGAAAATTTGCAAATTGGAGGATGACCTGGCCCCGCCCCCTTCTCTTCTGAAGACTCTCGTCGAAGACGAAGGACCACTCTCTCGCCGACGGAACGTCTACGCATTTTGTAATGCACAATATTGCAGATTCCAAGAAAAACACTGTTTTCGAGAAGAAAATCATACTGATTATCAGAAGGGGGTATGTTTTTTTAGAAGACCCTGAAACTGTGAAAATTTTCATATATCTTCTGCTCCTCCGAAACCTTCATCACAGTTCGGATATCCGCTTCTGAATATTTCCAATGACTTTGTTCCAGATCATGTAACGTCTTCTGAGGATTCAAAGGATTCTGCAGTGTCTTATGCTTCAATTTTTGACGGAAGGAATGGAATAAGTCAAGAAGAAACTCGGAGAAACCGGGATCCACGTGAAACGAGAATTCGGAGAGTTATGAAGATAACAACGATGATGATGACCTTGTGGGGGAAATTTGGAAAATCCAAGAAAAATTGTTGTCTTCTAAACCCGAATGATTAGTCAGATGGATTATGACTTTTTAGAATGAAGTGAAACTGTGAAAATTTTCAAAGGCATGTCCAGAATCCGTCGCACATCCTATCCTGCTTCGAAACTTTCTTCTGGCATTCTGACAGACTTGGCTGCGATTTTCAAGAAACAGTTGCCAACTACAAAAATGAAGATATAGAGTTGCTTAACACATTCACCAAGTTCCATAGAAATTGAGTGATTGGAACATACTTTTTCAATGTCTGAAATCTGAGTTTCGAAAATCATAATACAAGTTTATTCACTGCCAAAAAATATGAAAAAATTCATAAAACTCTCTGAAAAAATGTCGGTATAATACATAGATCATACAAATATTGAAAAAAAAAGGTATGTTGATAGCACCACAAAAAATATATTTGAACGGACCAAAATGTAGGAGTGAGAGCCAGATAGACAATAGTAGCACGAAAAGTAGATCAAATCAGCTGAAAATTTTCAAATTTCGCGCCGAATCCCTCTTCCATTTCTCACCCCAGTCATCTTCCAACTCGCCTTCCTCACCGCATTGATCTCTTCCACGGTCATTTGCTCAACTTTCGCGTCGATTTTCGCCTGTCCTCGGAAGAACTGCCACAAGCCCAACATGATGCCGAAAATGACTAGAAATATTAGACCGTAAACAATACAGAGTTCTAGAATGGAGTTGAGCTGAGATTGGGAAGGGGACATGGTTATAGCTGACATGAAAAATTTTTTCGAAATGAAGCTTATTTTTCTAGAATTTTCGATAAGGAAGAAGATGTCAAGTGGGCGTTGGAATTCTTTGAAAATAGCATTTAAGGCTGAGCAATAATATCAAAACTTGGCATTCCGTCGGAAGTGGTTTTTTGATCTACCAAAAAGAGCGGGAAAAAGATAACAAAGTTTCTCTAGAGTTTTCATTTTCTTAGGAGAATGTTCAAACCTGAAATTTTCAAAAATTCAGAAGAGAAAAAACATTTGAAGTAATATTTCAACGACTAAAATGTTATTCATAGTTTCGAATGTCTTGATCTGAGACTGGAAAATGGTTTTTTGACCCTTTTTGAATCATGAATATCTTTTGAAATGAAGGGTTCTCCAGGTGGCATTAAAACACTGTATCTCAAGAACCGTCAAAGCTATCAAAAAGTTGTCAACTACAAAATTGTCCGGAGTAAAATTTCACACATGTTTGTAGTTGAAAACTTTTTTCCAGCTCTGCTAGTTTTCGAAATACGGGCGGTCGAAATTAGAGGTGCGTTGCGAGCTGACGACAGAGAGACCGTCGCAAAGGAAGAGACGCAGACAACGAGAGTGTCTGCGTCTCCTCCTCTGACTCTAGTGGGGTGAATGATATGTACTGATAAGGCAAAAGAGAGAAAGATAGAGAAAAAAACAGAGAAAAACTTTATTAGTTAACATCAAAAGCGATAGAGATTGTCCTTAAAGCTCTCGGTTGTCCTCTTCGTCATATGTAGTCCTCTTCGTCATCCTCTTCTTTGGTCGGGTCTGAAAATTTGAAAATTCTTGAGAATTTGCAAGGCAAAACGGGAAGAGGAACTCAAAAAAAACTCACTTCTAATCACCATGATCAGCCAGGCAACGCAGCACAAGCACATGACACTATTGAAGACGATGGCTACGCTACTGAAAAAAATCATTTTTTTTAATGTTGTGAAAATTTTTTGGGTCATCGATTTCTAGTTCCTCAGAATCTGGGTCACGGGTTCTCAGAATCTGGGTCACGCTATTGGAATAGAAATTGACAAAAAACGCTGGGTATGTTTTGAGTTGTAGTGACCACCAAAAGTCAACTTCATCTTGACTCAGGTTTTGAGAAACTGAAGACCTTCAACTCACGTTGGCACATTCCACGAGTTATCGACCATCTGGAAATGCAATTTTTTCAAATCAGCAAACCTCTATCAAGACTCACCTTCGCCTTTTCAACAGGAGGCAAACGTCGCTGCCAAGACAGTTCCATCAGAAATGGAAGCGTAACCATCAACGCATTAAGGGCTCCTTGAGTCTGGCCATTTGTGATGCCCATTTCCAGATGTTGAACTCGAGCCAGGGCATCGAGAATCGGCTTAGAGGCATTGTGGGCCAGCATGAAGTCGTGAGCCTTTCGAAGATTGATCTCAATGTTGGCAGGAACTTGAGGACAAACTTCGAGTAGACCGGTGTATCCTGAGATGTCTTTGGGGATTCCTCTAATGCTCTCCACCACCTTCACACTACTCTCCATCAGTTCGACAAGGCTCTTTTGGACTGTTGGACCCAATAGATTTTCGTACTCTTTTTGCGCATCTTGCGAGAGATTGCCCAGCCATTCCTGAGTTCCGGGGTCGCCGAGAAGCTGGCCAAGAGTTTTGAGGTTGACCTCAGAGTTATAAATCTTCAACAAACTAGAGAGCACCATGACACCCTCATTGAGATCCTTGCTGACTCCAAGATTGATCGGCTCCATGATTTCGGTGACTTCAAAGAATTTCAGATTTTTCGAGGACAGTCTTCTTTCAAGGGCGGCATACTCATCGATAATCGTGCTCGAACCATTAGCCGCAATGCTGACTTGGGCGATGGAGGTGTCGTTGGTCAATGAGAGAACGGAGGGAAGTGAATCACGATCACCGATTGCATCAATGACCGCTTGGACATCGGTTTTGTTTTGAAGGAAATCCAGAGCCAAATCGAGTTCGGTAGTCAAGAGCGACGAGTTTCTGCTAATATGTTTCATATGGGGTAGAATGGCCCAGTTTCTGATAAGGTCGTCATTCACTGTATTTACTTGATTGATCAACGCAGTCACTTCTGTTTTCACCGCATCAAAGTTTTGGTAACTTTCCCAAACAGACATTCTATTAATGTATCTTGCTTTCTTCAATGCCCGATACAATTCGGAAAGAGCGACAGATTTGAACGACACTTGATTGGTTTGAGTACAGAATGATTTCATTGTGTCGCTTTGGACCTCCTCCTCCAGAAGTTGCTTTTCTCTGGACCAGTTTATCGACATGAGAGATTTCCCAACCCCGTTGAACTTCTTGAAGTGTTGAAAAAGTTTAGGAACAACGTGAACAAGACTCTTCACATCAGTTACAGCCGAATCCAGAGTATTCTTCATCGTCTTGACATGGTGGGTCAGCAGAGGAACATCCGCAGAGTCTCTGACTATCAGAACTGACTTCATCTCTATGAACAATTCAAAAAAGTACTGGCCAAGATAACTGATGAGACTGCGACCCGCCTCATCCGTAAGTACATCTTTCACGAAAGGGGATTTCAAATCGGCGGAAAGCTGTTCGAGGTCTTTGGCTCCATTCGGAAAACCATGAGTTGCCTTCTTCTCACTCATTGACAAATTTCTCCCTCCATGTAACTCAATAAGGAGTTGGACCATGCCCCAAACACGATCCACTTCGTCACGGGTAAATATCGATCGCAACTTTGGAAGAGCATTTGCCATGAGACCAAGTTTGCTCTCCAATGCCTCCAATGAGATGTTTTTGTCGGAGAAGAAGTTTAAGAACTGGATGACATCATCTGTGGCACCAAGAGCTTTCTTCTCATCCAAGTCTTCTATCTGTTCAGAAGTCAGTTCGGAGAGTAAATTAACTACTTTCATTATGGCGTCCAATGCATTGTAAGCGTCATTGGCTTCGCCTTGCCAGGAATCATCACTTCTGCTTTGCAAATCCAAAGCCGCGTTCATTCGCGTCTGGAACTCCAAACTTTTTGGTTTGAGAACAACAATGGCATCGTAGTTGTCTTTGACTTGTACCAAAGTCCGGAGAAGTCCTCCCTTCTTGAAATGAGCACTCAGATTCTGCGGCACCGACGTCAACCCCATCAAGTACTTGCCCCCAACGACGACTTCTTGGAACCCACTACATGGCTCACCCTTCACAGCACACTCCGTCTCGACCACCGTCACGAATTGCGCCAACTCGTCTGGCAATCCAGTGAGGTTCGCTTTCTCCATTGCTGCAGGATCCAGGGCCTCCGAATAGTTGAGCAGCTCGCGGGCCACGGTCACGAGTTTCAGGCCTCCGGAATCGAGTTCTTTGCGGAGCGCCACCATGTTGACGATTTTTCCCGTGGTGTGGAGGTTTTGAAGGATGACTTCGAGTTTTTCATCTGGAAACAAGATTTATGAAGTTTTAGGGTATTCAGTGAAAAATGAGCAGTTTTGGGCATCTGAAAAAGTGGCTTGTGGCTACCCGGTTCTTTTGAAATTTTGTGGACGTGTTGAAAAAGTCTAGAGCTCAAATATTGTAGTTGGCAACTTCTTCTCAAAACTGCTCTGAAATCGGTTAGGGTGCGTTAAAGAAGATATATCTAAAAAAATCCAAATTTTGAGGTCTGGTCACACCACTATTCCAGACCCTAACGGATTTGAAAGAAATTTCAAGAAAAAGTGTTCAGCTACAAAAATGAAGACCCCGAGTTGCCTAATACACCCAAAAATTTTCAAAAAAATCGGGTGACTGGAAAGAACCAATTGTCAACTGATCAAAATTGCTCAATGTCCAATGTAGTCTGATTTCCTTCGACTTACGTTTGAGCAGAGTTTTCGTTACGATTTCCATAATTTTATCTAAAAATAGATCATGCTTTTACAGTCGGAAATTATAGGATACACTCACTTATATCATGGGGCTGGTGAAATTGACGCCAATCCTGCATGGTTAGAATTTGTTGTCGGATTTTCAGAAACTGTTTGATTATCTTGCTGGAATTTCTTTTTATTCACAGTTTCAAAAAAACCATGGTTCAACAGAAAAAAAATCCACGTGAATTTTTTTTTCAAAATTTTTTCTTAGTCTTGTAAATTTTCACGTGACCTCTCAATAAAATCCTTTCCAGAATCTTCGAAGAAAATCCACGTCATGAATCCACGAAGTCAAATTTCGAGAAGCCGCCCGAAAAAAGTCAGTATCGGAAAAAAAAAAGTTCCGACTGCAATTTTCTGCATCTTCTGTTCTTGTGGTCGTGAATCATGCCGAATCATCGTAAATCACTCAAAAACCAAGCTCTAAGTGAGTTTCTCCCAGAAATTCCGACTCTCCAAGCATAAGCTTTCTTCAGATCAAAAGATGGAAATCGTCTCGAAAAACCTGCAAATCCTGGGACGAGTAGTGAATATGGAAGCCATCCGCCAACAAGTCGAGTTCGGAAAGCTGAAACTGCCGACCGTGGTCCGTGAGCTGCTCAACTATTCGGAGGCCCTGGATGCTGCGGCGATGGAGAAGGCAGACCTCCCTTCACTGTCGGACGAGTTGGCGCGGTTTGTGACGGTGGTCGAGACGGAGTGTGAGGTGAACGGTGAGCCATGTAGTGGGTTCCAAGAAGTCGTCGTTGGGGGCAAGTACTTGATGGGGTTGACGTCGGTGCCGCAGAATTTGAGTGCTCATTTCAAGAAGGAAGGACCGTTTCTGTCTTTGGTGCAAGTCAAGAACAACTACGATGCCATTGTCGTTCTCAAACCAAAAAGTTCGGAGTTCCAGACGCGAATGAACGCTGCTTTGGATTTGCAAAGCAAAAATGATGATTCCTGGAAAAAAGAAGCGTTGCCAGCTTACGTTGCATTGGGAGACGTTTTGAAATCAGTCAAGTTGCTTTCCGAATTGACTTCTGAACAGATGGAAGACTTGGATGAGAAGAAAGCAATCACTGCTATAGATTCTTTCATCAAAGTTCAAGATGTCTTCTCCGATAAAAACATCTCACTAGATGCATTGGAGAGCAAACTTGGTCTCATGGTCAATGCTCTTCCAAAGTTGCGATCGACATTTACCCGTGACGAAGTAGATCGTGTTTGGAGCAAGGTCCCACTTCTTATAGAGTCATTTGGAGGTAGAAAACTGTCAATGAGTGAGAAGAAGGCAACTCATGGTTTTCCGAAAGGAGCCAAAGACCTCGAACAGCTTTCCGCCGATTTGAACTCCCCTTTCGTGAAAGAAGTTCTCACGGATGAGGAGGGTCGCAAGTTTATCGATTCTCTCTATCAGTTTTTCTCTGAACTGTACGAAGAGATGAAGTCAGTTTTGAAAGCTAGAGAATCGGTTGGTGCTCCTCAGCTGACCCACCACGTTAAGACAATAAGGAATATTTTGGATTCGGCTGTGACTGATGTGGAGAGTCTTTTCAACGTTGTTCCTAAACTGCATGGACACGTCAAGAAGTTCAATGGGGTTGTGAAAACTCTCATTTCGATAGACTGGGCCGGTGAGAAGGATCGTCTGGAGAAGGTTAAAGACAACGCCATGAAGTCGTTTTGTAATCAAACCAATCAAGTGTCGTTCAAATCTGTAGATCTTTCCGAATTGTATCACGCAATGGAGAAAGATCCCGACGAAATGTTTTCTGTTTGGAAAAGTTACCAAAACTTTGATGCGGTGAAAACAGAAGTGACTTCGTTGGTCACTCAAGTGAGCGCAGTGAATGAAGATCTTGTGAAGGCGTGGGCCCGATCGACTGATATCGATGCTCTCAGCAGAAACTCGTCGCTCCTGGCTACCGAACTCGATTCGGCTCTGGTCTTCCTCCGAGACAAAACCGATATCAACGCTGTCGTAGGCGCTATCGGTGATCGTGATTCCCTTCCCTCCGTTCTCTCACTGACCAACGACACGTCCTTCCCCTATGTCCGCGGTGCGGCTAACGGCTCAGCCACGATTCTCTCGAAATATGCCACCGCTGAGAAAAAGGTGTCCTCGAAAGATATGGCAGCTGTGGGGAAGCCCAAAGAAGTAACGCCCATCAGTCTGGAACTCAACAAGAATTTCAACAAGGGTGTCATGGCGTTTTCCACGGTTGTGCAAGTTCATGCCAAAAAGGAAAAGATCAAGAATGGCTTCAAGGAACTGAATGGGACCGAAACTCAGGCATGGCGCCGAAAGCTGTCTCCAAACCATCGACAGGAGTATGATGATCTTCTGGGATTGAGGGTCCAGGGTAACTTCACCACATTGATCAAAACTGGAGACGGGTTGGCTGCAAGTTTCACGGAAGTGCCCAGAAACCTCTCAGGATACGCACCCCTGCTCAAGGTGGTCATCCAATTCCCAGACAGCATTGACATCAATGGTCCCGAAGCGAGCTCTTTCATGAGAGACAGACACGCCCCGGCGGCGGCGATCTTAGCAGCTAACGCAATTGAAGACCTGGAACTGAACTTTGCCAATGGTCAGGGTCAAGAGTCGTGGGAAGCATACCTGAACATTTTTCCATTCCTGCTCGGACTGACTGCAAGAGACGTGTTGGGACGGGCGGCTCTGCCGAACATGGTTGATTTGAGTACGGTGAGTTTTAAGCTTTAGAATTTTAGAATCTCAAAATCTCTTCTTTTTTTTAGGGTGCACCCACCAATCTTGGACTCTTGCTCGGCGGTATCGGAGGTGGCGTTGTTGGACTGGGTGTCATCGGCGGTGCTATCTACCTGATCAGAAGGAGACAACTGAAAAAGAAGGAGGAGAGAGTGAAACCCGTTCTGGAACTTGTTACAGTGCAACTTGTGACAGATTCGAAAGGTTTGTTTGGGGGGGGGGGGGGGGGGGGG
>LR543576.1:0-11338 GCA_900536305.3 Caenorhabditis sp. 40 LS-2015 | reverse complement strand
AAAATTCCCGCCTGTTTCCGACTGTCATTTGATTCGGGAGAACTTTGCAATTTATTCTGCAATAATATTCGTCGAGATTTCAAGATGAAAAAGCTTTTAGATGTGTGAAAAAGAAGAAAATTGTTCGGTTCTGAATGAACACTAAAATTGCGCCTGAGACACGCGAAACGCGTCAACGTGAGAGACAACTCTGTTACGAGAGATTGCAGAGAAACGAGATAAAGACAACAGAAGACACAAACACAACCAACACCACCCTCTTTTTTTCTCAATATTCGGTTGAGGTTGTCGATGGAAGAAGGAAAACGTTGGTGTGCGCTGACTGCGATAAGTATCGCGGCCGGGTCGGACGTGGCCATCTGCCAAGACGTATTACGACAAGCAAAGCGATACAATGTAGAAGAGAGACTTGATGGTGGGCAAGAATGAGAAGAGAAAAAAGAAAACGAGGAAAAGAAACTTGACGGGCTCCGCGGGGAAGAAAAGAACGTCTGAATGCCCCGTTTGTTTGTTTGAAAAACATGAGTGGTGCATTATGATCGAGTTCAAGAGAAACATGAAAATTACTTTCAGGCGTTAAATTTCACACATGTATTGAAAAAGGGATATTTCTCCTGAAGATTTTTTCAATGTGTATATCAGTAGAATACGGAATCATTTTATTATCAATTCAAAAAATAGCTCGAACTTATCCTTCCAAACAGGTTTTACAGCCAGTACGATTGGAAATAGAGAACTGAGAATCTTGGAAAAGCTAAATATAAAAAATGGTACTCGAACATTTGTTCGTTTAGCTCCTCCCAAACTTCATCTCCTTCTCACACTTCTCGCACCGTTTTGGACGATTCTGATGATCATATGGACACTGGAACACCTTGCACGCGTTTCCACGACGACAGTTGCCATGAGAAGACGTGCAGCTGGCTCCACAGCAATTAGGGAAGCTTCTGAAGTAAAGGAGTGCTCATTAGTCAGTGGAACTCAGAAGTACATGCTGCTCTGCAGTGTGTGTTCTCGAAAAAAAAATTCTCAAAAATCCCCGCCTCGAGAAATATCTCGAGAATCTTCGAGGAGTTTCTTGAGACAATCACGAGAGTACACACTGGGGCTCTGAATGTACTATGATCACCACGTATTTCTACCAACCTGCACTTCTCTGGTGATCCGTGCCGACATGTTCCAACTCCTCTCAACCCGACTGACAACGGATAGTCTTTTGCTAGACCATGAACGCTCATTTGTTTTTTGATCATGTCCAGTTCAACGTGATGTTCGAATCTATCCCAATCTCTATCAGACATCATGACCGTCGTTTTTCCAAAGGGTTCGCTGCAATAACCACAGACAACCCGGAGTCCCTCATGACAGTCCTTTGTGTGTTGAGAGAGTGCTTCAACTGTTTCACACTGCTGGAAAGTGAGATATTGAAATCAGTATAATCGAGAAATTCAATTCTAGAGATTTCCAAAATTTTGATTCGAACTCACTTTGTCACAGAAGAAACAAGTGACCAGGATGCCATGGCGACGCACATCATGTTTGGCGATATCGAACATGTTGTTGAAGGTCTTTCGGCATGTTGAGCAGTGGAATTTCTCGTCTTCTTTGGATTCTTTTTGATGTCGGGAAGTGCTGAAAAGGTAGAAGGTTTCACAAAATTCGGGGCGATTTGAAATGTCTCGACATCAAGGATTCTCGTTTTTGAGGAACGTCTAACGCACTTACCCAGTTTCGAAACCGAACTTTTCTGGTCGGTATTTGAAGAAATTGCTCATTTTCTCGTCAAACAGAAAGAATCCAAGCACACAAGATAGATTCGTCTAGTGAGCAATCGGAAGGCTCAGAGTCGTCAAGCTATTGTGATACGAAGTGTTGGCATGGATACCGACTTGAGTAACCTCTCATTAGATAGCAATCGTCGTGCATCACATTTGCGAAAAATTTTTGGTGGGTTTATCCGAGACGAGAAAGGATTAAAAATGATACGCAGGCAAAGCTGTGGCTTGTGATTAATTAGAGTGGGATGCTGTCGAAAAAGAAAATGACGTATAATTATATGGACTTTGGTAGATGCTAATATAATAGTTTGTACTTTTTGAAGCTCTTTGGGTCAATTAGCAAAGAGCAGTTTAAGAATCGAGATCTCGACTCGAAATTTGAGTATGTTCCTTCAAATACGATAACTATGTATTTCTGCAGCAATAAACCGCAGCCAGAGGTGACATTCTCTCAGACTAACGTGAACGCATAGAGACCAATACAGACTTCAAAAACTGATAAAACAAGAGAAAACTACATAGTGGTATTCGTTTCTCAAATGTACTCTCACTAAATTCCTGTAATTAAATTAACAGATGTGCTAAATTCTCTTCCCCATTCTCCCTCTCCTCCACTTCCAGTCAAAATCACCCAGAACAAAATGGACAACAATTCATCTTCGACTTGTCAAAAATTACTACTTCTGAACCATAAAAACGGAAAGCGAAGCAAATAAATTTTCTATCGTTCCGAAGTAGTGATAAAAATCGGCACGAAACAGGTGAAACGAAGAAAACAAAAAGAAGAAAAGGAAAAGCACACAAATACCGTCCTTTTCCCATAAAACAATATTCGGTTATGTACGGGTTCCCATGAGGGTCTGCTCTTCTCTCCACTTCATTCTTCTTTTCAAAACTGAACTCGTAGACGTCAACGTCTTGTATTTCTTAGATCAACGATTCAACAAAGCATAATAGGTCAGTTTTGGGTATTCGGCGAAAGAAACAACTGAAGTTCTAATGGCTAGCAAAATGATACTTTTTCGCATCTAATTATTTACTGTGGGAGGTCATTACAGGGTGGCTGAAAAGTATGTGGTTTTTTTTCGTGAGCTCCTGGCACCGTGCCAAGACCGATTTTCGAAAACTTTTCGAATATTTCGAGAATAGAAGAGTTATATGAAAGTACATAAAGACCACTTGTCATCACTCTCTGTTTTACGTTCGCTATGCGATCTTCTTCACAGCGTATCATCAATGCCTTTCTGAACAAGTGTTATTCATGTAGTTTGGAGAGCCCATACCAGCCATCCACTGGTCCGTAAAGGTGTCTCGCTGTTCAAAACTGAAAAGAATGACCAGGAGCACCTAAAAAATAGGAGGGCTTGTTACGTTGATGTTTCTAGTAGCTGTGGAACTACCTGGAAGAGGTTCGGCGACATTACGCACTAAGATCAGATGTAAGATCGGATCAGACGTAAGAATGTTCAAATTGTGGTGGAAAAGGGCTTAGATCTTGAGAAGTACTGTATCTATCGTGGACAGTAGATTGGCAGTTTATCCGAAAAACCCCAGCTTGAAAAAACATAAAAGTTGCTGAATGACACCTTGATGCGCCGCCTTTCCAATATCATTCGGGCTTACGGAAGAACTTTCATTAGTGAGCCGCTTCCAAAATATTAAAACGCTTGGAAATTGCTATTGCATGATGGACCGATATCTCTGAAACAAATTCTGACAAAAAGTAAAATGTTTTGTTAATCGGTTATGCTCTTAGCAGGGTTGACAGCTGAAGGTGAAGTTCAGTAGATCACCATTGATAAAATCACGAAGATCAGTCCAGAGATTAACAAAAGTCCGGGTTTGAGAAGTTCTACGTTTTCCTGGGTCGCTAGTTTCTTCGAAAAGTCACAATTTAACTTTTTCAAAAACTGAACGCCGTCCCATGATGCACCAAAAAAAAAAACCACATACTTTTCAGCCACCCTGTATTTGACGGACAGTGCGATTCAGAATAACTGAAAATACCAGATTACACCCGTGACTCATAAAAAAGTGACATTCAAGTTACAGATGGTGATTACTTGTGTCGACAAAGAGTACGAGAAAAAGTTTGCGAAAAATGTGGATTGTGAATGGATCCGAGTTTTGGGCACCGGCAGTTACGGAGTGATATCTCTGGTGAAAAAGTTCGTCGAAGGACGAGAAAAGGAAATCGTTTTGAAGCGACTGAGTCTTTCCAGCAAATATCAAGAGGAGTATGAGGTTCATAAACATTTGTGGGACGAAGGTGGATGTGAAAATATTATCAAAATCTTTTCAATGAAGGAGTTTGATCAAGATGTGGCGATTTTTCTGGAGTACGCCGAGGATGGAGATATCTTACCGATTGTTCCATTCCTAAGACGTTCCAGAATCCAGTCTTATTTCCGACAACTCATAGCAGGACTAGAATACATTCATTCCAAAGGAGTTGTTCATAGAGACATCAAACCGGACAATCTGTTTTTAACAAAGGAGTGTGAGTTACTTTTAAATGTTACTAACTGCTGTAACAAAAACTTTCCAGCAGTTCTCAAAATCGGCGACTTTGGATTGTCCGAATTCTACGAAAATGAGAATGGTTCATTTGGAGTTCTTGCTGGTGCAGGAAGCAGAGAATATGCAGCACCTGAAGTGTTTCTGCAAGACGTCATAGAAGGTCCACCGACGGATATTTGGTCAGCCGGACTAGTCCTTCTCAATATGCTGTCAAATGATCATCCATGGCAAGCAGCGTGCGAAGAGTGAGTTAGAACGTCTCTAGCTTGGAAATCTAAAATTTTTCAGTGATGAGGAGTATCAAAAATACATCAAGAATGACTTGAAGGACATGAAATTAGTCTGGGAGTTCATCGATGAGAAGCCTAAGGGTGAGTGTTAATTTTGAAAGCTGTAATAAGGTTTCATCAAAATTTGATTTTCAGCTCTGGTTCTCAAAATGCTCACCGTTAAACCAGATCAGCGAGCCACGATTCAAGAGATCCAAAACAATCAGTGGTTCAATGACGAGGTAATAGATTGATTCGGAGTCCGATTGGTAACTGAGAACTTTTCGATTGTAATTTTTATTGTCATCGTTTGATTGTTTGAGGGTATGTTAATGATTTATGGGTAAATTTTGAATGTGTTCTAGATTAATGTTGACACAACGATTGCAAGTTCTGAATGACATAACACAGCGGTTCATTCTTGGAATGCCATCTGATTGTATTTCTGTTTCTCGGGTCAAATCAAATCATGAAACTTTATCCAGAACAATAAACAACTCTGCCAAGATATTTTTTGTGAATTTCAAAAACGTAGAGAAAAATTTAACTCAAGGTTTATTACGAACACTACTTTTTACTGCAAATATGAAAAAAATAAAGATTGAAAATAAATAAATGGGAACAAGCTAAGCGAGTGGTATAAAATTGACAAGTATGTAAACCTTCTACTCATGAAAAAATAAATGAATACCGGACCGCGCGAAAAGAGTGGCAATGTTGCTAAAATGTAATTGACATTTTGGAAGAGAGCATTTTTACAAAAAGAAATGGAGAGAGCACATTTTCGGGAGGAATTGAGATGATTGCTACTGAACACCAAAATTGATAATGAAAAGTCCTAGAAAATAGCAGACGAGTCCGATGAAAATGGCCATTACTCTTGGATCTGCTGGCTGCGGGGCAAGAATTCCGCGCTGTCGTCGATTAGACTCTTTGCGCCCTTTGAAGACTCTTCGAAATGATAGTAAGAGTGTCTTACAACGTCCCATGATGAGTAGCAAGAAAGTAGAATATGCTGGGATGAAATAAAATTCTCGAGAAGTGAAATTGCGAGAGCGGTTGCTTCCTCTTTTGAACACTGAGATTCTCAAAAGGACAATAACCATTACCATTACGCCGCTCGTTTTCACATCTTCTCCCTTGTTGGCTCGCTTGACCTAATTCGACACTGCATCCCATCACTTGAGCAAGTACATTTCGTGGACTATTTTTTTTGTGGTTTTACTGGGATCCTAATGACTTGCTGACGAGCATTACGATTTCTTTTTTCTGATAGCTGAAACCGAAAATTGTGGAAAGGGGGAGAAAAGTTTTGAAGACAATCGTAGGCTATACATAAAACTTAACAAGATACTTCATTAGACCATGAGGACTGTTTTCCAGTAATCCACACCAGATTATTCACTCAGGATGTGCCCGCAACTTTCTGCAGCAGGTCTGCGTCCTGTTATTTGTACATTTGCAGAAAGTCGAGAGCTAGCTTTCCGCAGTACTTTTAAGGTGCCACAGAGAAAGTCGAGCCATCCAAAAAAGCTCCAGAAAGTCGAATGACCAGTTAAATTTCTGTAGAAAGTCGAGAGTTACCTAAAAAAGGTCCAGAAAGTCGGAGAACCCCTCAAAGTGCTGCAGAAAGTTGCGGGCTTATCCTGAGCAACTCGACCTTTCCTTTGTTGATAACTGTTCCCGACTGACGAATCGTTTATGTATGTCGCACTGGGTCTGAGCCGGATATGACAAAAATACCTAATAGGGTCCGTGTACAGGGTGGGGATTAATTATAGCGCCGCAACTTTGCAAAAGCTCTGGCGCCGGCAAAACGGTCTGTGGTGCACATAGTTTGTTTTTTTATTCATTGTTTAGTCTTCAACAATTTCTGAAAGTTTCGGCCGATTATTCTTACTTTGAAGTAAATGGTGGCTTCTTCTCCATTCCGCTCCACTATTGTGAAGTGCGCGGAGAAGAGGTGACATCTTTGGAGATCGCTAGAAAACTCTGCGAAAATCACTAGCCAATCAAAGACTCATTTGGTTTAGATTTTTTTTTGGTTTAGACATTTGGTGTGATGGTGTTTCGTAGGATTTGCTCGAATGGAAAGACGCCACTGTTATTTGTCGATTTTGGAGTCAAGATCAATAATGAATAGGATTTTGAAGTCTCAGATGATGCTCTGGTCCCAATCACATTATGTGAACGGAAATTGGACATTCCAACAGAAAGGAGCACCTGCCCACACAGCAAAACTCACCAAGCAGCAGCGCCATGCCAATTTTACGAAATTCATCACTGAGGATCAAGGCCCGCTACAAGTCCGGAACGCAATCCGATGGGTTTCGCGTTGTGGGAACATTTGACTCAATAAGTCTCGTCAAAAATTGTCCACATTTGGGGGCCTTGAAGAACACCTTGGCCATGGCATGGGACCGTTTAGACGCCAACTACCTCCGTGCCGTAGTCGACTCTTACCCGAAAAGACTTTGAGTTGTTATCAAAGCAAAAGAAGCATGCTTCAAAAACTGCTAATTATATCTTTTTCGTTGTTGTTCAATGAACATCTCCGTTGAATTTCAGAGAAAAATCTTCCGACTTGATGATTTTACATGCTCTTGAAAGCAGCGCTATATTTAATCCCCACCCTGTAAATGTGTCCATGACCGAGGTTCAGAGATGAGCGGAAGAAAACATTTCGGGTTCCGGAAGAAGG
Source organism: Caenorhabditis sp. 40 LS-2015 (assembly GCA_900536305.3). Taxonomy (NCBI): domain Eukaryota; kingdom Metazoa; phylum Nematoda; class Chromadorea; order Rhabditida; family Rhabditidae; genus Caenorhabditis; species Caenorhabditis tribulationis. Next base: position 4,070 of record LR543576.1, on the reverse strand, counting down.
AATAAGGAAGCCAAAGTTGTTAGTTCTACTACAGTAGTAAGTGTTGTTCAAAAGAAGTGTACCCGAAGCGGTAGACAAATAATGGTTCAAAATTTATTGATGCATTTTCTTTTTTCGAATTAAGCGATTTTTTAAAAACAAAAACAGAAAAAATGTATAGATTGGGGAAAGAGAACAAAGCAGTCGAGGCGAGATCCAAGAGGTTGAGACCATTCAGACAAGGAAGAGGAATAGGAGATAGCAACAGATGATGCTGATCACGATGACGGGAATCCTGGAAACGTGGAGTTCCGGAGCTGGGGGCTGTCGGATGCGGTTCTTTTGTCGAGTGTAGGTTCTTGGCTTGTTCTTGATTGGTTTGAATGGTACGAGACTGTACGTGTGGAATTTCGCCATGGTGACTAATAGTAGAAGGAAGAACAAAGCCTGGGAGACGGAAATTGGAAGACTGAGCATTGTCAGGATATCTTGGTTCATGCCGCCAGAATAACACCCATAATCATCTGAAGTGTTTCGGCGTCTCTCGTATTAACCAAGACTTTCTCTTGACACCTTATTCCTATGGCTCCCAATTTTCCAATTATTTCAACATGTATTTTTCTGGGAGAACATTCTTCGTATTTTTTATCTTCTCCTAGGTGATATCGAATCGACCATTATCTTCACTAGATAAGAATTGTTTAAAACCGAAGAACGATTTATTTTGGTTGGAGAAAAAGCGACGATACAATAGAAAAACATGTAACATGGGGTTGAAACGTAAAAAAGTTAGAAAATTAGTCGAGAGCTGGTGCGTTGGAGAAGAGCTTAAGAATGGGAGCGAATTCCTGATCGTCATCATTTTCAGCGTGCATTTCCAATATGAAGAAGGACAATGCAGATGAATACGAGATAGCAGAGAATTCCAACCAGTATGATCACAGCTCTCGGATCGGCTTCTTGCTTCGGTGGACCTTTAGTCAAACGTCGATTGAAGTTTTTGTCTCGTTTGAACTTTTCCGAATGGTAGCATGAATTTTCTAAGCTTCCCCATGACATGTAGCAGCAAAACAAATGAAACGTGTTGGTGAAAACTGGAAAATTGAGCTTGACGGAGCTCTTCACTTCCTTCAAATACTGAGATTTCTCAAAGAACAACACTCATTACCATTTAATGGGGTTCAACGCCTTCTGACCGGACGCCTAGTCCATTTGGCTTCGACTCCAGTTTTTGCCCTATTGCAAAAAAGTGTTGATGACCTAGTTAATAAGCTGTACGATTTTTTTTTCTTGATTGAAATGTTTTTAATGACTTTCCATATTTCGAAGCCACGTTTTTGGTTTTCGCTTTGTTCCCGACTTCTCATCGCTACATAGTCGCACCTTCTCAAAACAATATAGACCGTCTCCTCATGTTATGCGTTTGCTGGCCTTAACATCCAACAAATACTAGTCAAAACTCGGCAAATACAGCCTATAAACATATTTGAGTCATCAGCCCCTTTCCGCTTTGATCAAACATTCCTGCATCTAATGTTCCGGTCATTCGTATGCAAAGACTTCCAACTGTATAGGAGGTCCTCATTTAGAAAGTTTATTTTCTTTGATTTTTCTGATTATTCCTGTATAAAAGATCAAGAAGTTTGAAAAGTGAGTCGCATATTTTCTCTCTATTTTTGACGTTCGAGCAATACTCTCTCGAAGTATACAGAAATCGGATTTTGAGTGCAAACCGGTCGAAAATTTTTCTATGAACTGGCCTTCAAAAAGGGATTTTTTGAAGTATCAGTTGTTAAAAACTCCTTGGATGCCATCCCTGCACCGGAGTAGGAAAGCTGCAGCTTACTTGCACCAAGACATGGATTTGTTTTTCAGACTAATCTGAAATACCGTATCCCGTATTCTCTGCTGATATACTCTAGCACTAGCGGAGTACGGAATACTCCGTTCAAATTTGACAAGGTGACCCAGCAACAAAACATCAGTGGAAGAATACGCCGATCAATTCCTCAAGCCCAACGTCGGGTGCTTGAGAAACTGGAAGAAGATCACGCATCCAGACAAGATTTGAAAACCTTCGAGGCTGAAAAAGTGCAACATGCAACGACGGATATCCTGGATCTTCATGACTCGCTGAACACTTCTCTCTACAAACTGAAGTCATTGGATACAGAATGGATATTACTTATTGCCAACTTCCCCGAAGAAGCCCAATGGTTCGTGGATAAACACATATTTCATCGGCAGTAGAAGCGAAAACAGAAGAGTGCAACGTGACAAACACCAACAACGTCATCGACGAGAAAGACTCGAATTCAACAACTTTGGAGAATCGGAACAGCGGAACCGGAAATTACTTCAACGTACAATGAACAATTTCCAATCATCATGATGACAGCAGAACTCCCAATTATTGACGCTGACGGAAAAGAACAAATCGGAACAGTTTTATTCGACAGCGGCCCAAACACCAGCTACATCAAATCAAGTGTCACGGAAAAACTTCAACTCACGGCAACCGGAAAGAAACAACTTTGAGTGAACACTTTCGGATCCCATGAATGACATTCAATGCTCTCGAACATCTTCTCGATGAAAATCAAAACCAAACAGTCCAACACTGCAATCGACCTGTGCGAAGTCCCACACATTGCCAGAGACATAATCTCCATAGATATGACAAACGAAATTGCTCAACATCTTCTCGCCCACAATCCAATTGAACTCAATCGTCAACTGAAGAACTATCCTCATTGGACTCGATCACTATCTTCAAGTCTTTGGACAAACGAACACCATCCAACTATCCAATGGTCTCCGACTCAACATCGCGGAATGTGGTCCAATTTTATCTGGAAAGAACAGTCGATGCATGAAAAGAGCATCTTCACAACAGCATCGAATCTGACCAACTTCGTCAACAACTGCAAGTGTTTTGGAATTTGGAAACAATTGGAATCTCAGACGTCAATACCGACAACAAAATAGAAAATGAAACAAATGCATTTTTCCAATCAACTACTGCCCAATATTTTTTCATTGTGTGTTTAATTTTGTTAGAGAAAAAGTTTCCGGTATGACTGAGAAAACGTTTTTTTCGTAAAAAATTCCATTTAAATTTTCCAGAAAACATCGTGCAAGATATGAGAACGGAGACGCTTTCATGGTTGTTGTGAAACACGATGAAGTCATTGGAAAAGACGAACTGGTCCAAAATCTTTCGAAGGTAAAGAGCGTTACGTGTTTGGAAATTAAAACCTATTTTCAGTGAACTCCGATTCAAAAAAAGGTGGCTCCAAGCAAGAAGGCAGTTTTCCTTTCCAGATTGAGAGTATTGTGGCAGTCGCTCATTCTGTCGTTCTAATTTCGTTAAGCTATCTTCATTTCTTCTAATTTTATCCCGATTCTGAACAACTTGACAACGTATAACCACTTTCGATCGCCGATGCAATGTACTGGAATTGCGCACACACCTTTGACATTCTTGTGAATATCCAAATATCTTTTTTTTTGTGTGTAAGTGTTTACGGGACGACCCGCGGCCTGGCCCGGCCCGCGCTTAGAATAAACTTGAAACGATTATTAATCAAATTGAACCGAACGAATTGGAAAGAAAACCGACGGTCACTCTGTGCTCAGCGGTGAAATTCCAGCAGCGGGAGTCAAATGAATGAATGTGTTGATTTCGGCTCTGCATCCTGTTGGCCATGACTCCAGCGACGAAATGCTTTGAGATCTGTCTTCTGGTGGTGCCTAAGATAACAGTTGCACGGGGAACGTATCATGCAGTTCCTAGTCATACTAACCGCAATACACTAAATGAGAGAACACGTAACGGCGAAAGCCAGATTATGATGGAAGTCTGGGGTATAGCAGTGACTACCCATAACAAAACTTTTGTTCGGTGGTGGTGGATGATCGATCACACTTTGTGACTTCTGGATGTCTGTAGTCTTCGTCAACGCTTCAAACTAGTGTCCTTGTTTTTTTTTTCCCAGGAGATCGACAACCAAAGAGACGAAAGTAGAAATGAGCTGTATTGTAATGTCAAATCCAAATGCTCATTAGACTTAACAGTTGCACACCAATCC
>LR543574.1:1133766-1203510 GCA_900536305.3 Caenorhabditis sp. 40 LS-2015 | reverse complement strand
AGCTCAAAAAAGTGAACGTAGACCGATCAAGCTTTCCAATTTTCAAGAGGAAATTTCACAGAGTGATCAAGCGCGAATAATAATAAACCCGTGAACTCATCTTTCTCAACTGTATTTACTGCTTTTACCGTTGAAAAGATGAGTTCACGGGTTTATTATTATTCGCGCTTGATCACTCTGTGAAATTTCCTCTTGAAAATTGGAAAGCTTGATCGGTCTACGTTCACTTTTTTGAGCTGTTTTTGGCCTATATCTTTCGACTGACTGATTTTCGTGACTTGGTGCCAGAACATTTTCTTCCTATTATTTTATGCTGCATCTTTTCATATAAAAATCTCGCCAAAATAAAATTATTTTTTAATAGCACACTCGCCCTTTAAAATCCAAAAGAGTCGACTTTTGCACCCTCTTGCAGTACGGCTAAACGGTGAAAGAACTTCCCCTCGCTCTTTCGGTTTTTTGTGACGCAACTCCTTCAGAGTCTTCAAACTTTCAAGTACCTGCCAATATCGTGAATTCTGACACAAAAGAAGGAGAAGAAATGAGTAAGAAGTGCTCCCACGTTATTTATGCTCTTTTTGCAACATTCAATGTTCGTTGAGAGACCCAAAAACTTGGCAGGTTGACGATGAAGACACACAAGTTTCTGTATATATTATCGTTATATTTGTGGTGTCAGCTGAGAGAAGGAAGGCTTTGAATAATCAATTAGTTTCTTTTGGTTGGTTGTACATGTACATACACTCACATTCAGACCGCTCGGTATCCGATTTCTTTAGTTACTTTCAGAAGTTGTTTAATTGGGTGGCCCGGCATTTTGAATCATACACTAATATGCACTTTTTCAGTTCCGCAATTCGTTTTTTCTTCTCGAGGTTTAAGTGGATTTCTTTTTATAGAATACTTGAGGTTGCTTAGATGAGATGTTTGGATAAACTTCAGAAGCTCGGCGAGCTGTTGTAGTTCTTCTGATGTGTCTGGAAAATCCCCTACTGCCTCCGAACTTCTTTTCCATTCCTTTCATTTATCTTCATCTCATTTTTTCCCAAGAAAATATGAACATGATGGCGGGCAAGATGCTATGAAAATAATCGTCTGTGGGGTTGGTTCTGGCTGGCTTTATTTTCATCATCCAGTTCGAATAGCGAGAAGAAGGATGTCGAAATTATTATTGGAGATTTTATGAACGAAAGCATTCGCTTAGTTTTTCTTATTTTCGTTGAGAACTTGGTTTTTTATGGGGGTTATCGTGGTTTGGAAGACCAAAATATAATGACGGGTACTGGCCCTTTTCGAGGGATTTCATGGCTTTTGTAGAGTTATAGGGTAATGATGGAATCAGAAATGAACAACGAAAGTAATGCTTGGTTGGAGGGCGGAGTTCGAATAGGAGTTTGAGATTCCTCCACCGGCTGGTTGAAAACTCTCTCATAATCTGGGTAAGTATCGCCCAGCCTCAGGGACAACTTTACATTGTCATAACTCGATGAAAGTGTACGTGTTAAAAGTTTTCATCTAATAATCAGAATCTGTTTGATCAATTTCATCCTGACGCAGACTATGAAAGTATGTTCAACCCCTCCTGCCAAGGAATCTTCCTGTAAGAAGCGCTGACTTTGTAAGTTGCGTGAATACAAGACACTAGAGAAATCAAATCGGATGCCGTAATTTCTCGATGCATCAGCTTGGAAAATTTTGATCCTCAAATAAGTGGAACACTTTGGACAAAGTTTTGAACGGAATGCTCTCCAACAAAATGTATAAACATAGAAAAACACTTGGAACAACAGGCAAATGGGACTTCTTTCGAAGAAAAAAGCGTTAATCATTTCAGATCTTCCCTATTCTCCTCCTTTTTTTCTCTCACTCTTTTCAACCTTCTTGTCACCCAATGCTCTCCGAACGCCCGTTTCAAAACAGCCTCTTCTTCTTTTTCTCCTTATTCTTCTACTCCTAACGCTGTTGTTTCCGTCTTCGTGCTGAAAGGGACAGCTCTACTCTCTTCGTATCCCGTTCTTTTTAACTCATCTTGATTTTTTAGAATTTCCATCAACTCTGACGTCTTCTCATTCTTCTCTTCCTATTCCATGTCGTCATGTCTCTCGTAATCAAACATACGTCGAATCTTAACGATTTGCATTTCAATACTCCTCTCTCATTCTGAATCTACTAGAAGCGATCCATCTTTTGTGTCTAGTCTGATCTGCCACTCCACGTGGCACTGTGAGACTTCTACTTCGACTCGTGTTGGCCTTTTTCCAAACTTTATGAAAATCGGTTTTTGATGTCTCATATATTATGTGTATGACCAACAGAAAGCCCCCAATCGTGAGAAACAATGCAGCAAAAGTGGAAGATGTCATTTGTTTGAAGTCCATGAAGTGATGGAAAAAAATCGAGTGAGAGAGGAAAAGGAATCGGAAATTGGAAATGAAATCTCTAGTTTGTTGGATTTGTGAAAACATAGATGATTGAGGAAGTAGGTTATACATGTGATAGTTGGATTTTCAGATCAAAAAATGATTTGGTTCTAGTTGAGACTCAGGTAGCTGACGAGTAGATTCGTGGTTGTTTTTACCGATTCTTGTTTCAGACCCTGAAGCTGTATATGAGCTTTACCTTTTTGAACTAGACTACAAGATTGTTAGGTGCAGGTCTGCTATAAACACCAGAGACCTTCTAGCCACCAGTTGCTCATAAAATGAGCTTTCATTTTCCACTTCGTCTCGAAGTTTTGGCATCGTACTCTCCCCTTAAAAGCCACAAAACGTCCCATTAAAGAACTCACCAAGACGTCGGGAATCACACTTAGAAAGGGACAAACTCATCAAAAGTGAAGTAATCCTCTTCCTTCTTCTTTTTCTAATTTCTCGCTGTTGATCAAAACGTTCGTTGCTAGTGCACACGACCCGTCAACGACTTCTTCTTCTTCTCCGTTTCTTCTCCACGAAAAAGAAGCAAGCTGTTATTGTTTCCCTCCCCACATTGCACTGCTTTATATTTATTTCTGCCCTCCCAGACTCATAAAGCATGAATGTCAATCCACGTGTCATCTCTCCTAAATCTATCATTTTGTTCAGAATAGAACCCAATTTAGCGAATCTCGGATACATTTTCTTCCTTCTAGTCTACCCCCTTTTCTCCTCGTCCTCGATCAAAAGTTCCATTGTTCGCCTATTTTCGGCACCTGCGTCCCGCCGTTGTCGTTGTCGGATTGTGCCATCTGAATCTTTCGGAATTTCAAAAAATCACTCGTCGTCTTTCTTCACATCTTCTACTACTTCTTCCTCTTCGGTGCTCCTCCGACGGCGTCTTCCGCCTTTTCCTTCATCGGTTGTCTACTTCTTCTTCTGCCTAGTTTCTTCCCACTGCCCCCGAAAAACATTCCAATTTCAATGCCAAAAACGAAGAGCTGCTTTTTCTCTCGCTAACTCGATAGTAAACACTTTTCGTCAAAAAGGCATGAAGCTCCTGTGTGGTTCGGGAATAGATGGAAGAGGCTTTTGTCCCTCTCGGCTTCTTAAAATCTCTTTTCTGGAATTCTCTGGTGGTTGGGTTCGTTCCACGAAAGATTTGCTCTGGAGTTTGGACACTGAATGATGGTCTCCTAGAACGTGCTCGGGAACTACGAAGGGTGGGATTTTTTCTTTGGTTTCTCTCACAATCATGGAAAAACGATCATACATATCTAGATTCCAAAAGAAACAGCAGCGAACTCCTGTCGTGATTCGAGTTATGAACTGGCAAAGCGGAAAACGGGCAATATTAAAAGTAGACTCTCGAAAATTTTGTAGAAATTTTGTCAATTTTTACAACAGATTCGAAATCTGCGTTTTTACCTTGCCTGATATTGTTTTTACCTTGCCCGATATTATAAGAATAATTTCAACTTAATCAACCAAAGGTTTATTTAATTTCTGTCTCTGTTTGAGCTACTGCTCCTTTGAATCAAAAATGTATAATCAGAATCGCTCGAAAATGTTTTCTCAAAGCTTTCAAAGTCAAAACTCGAAAGCTTTTCAAACTGTTCATCATCCTTCACTCTTAACGACCAGTTACCAGCTAACCAGATCAAGCCTTCTAAATGTCGAGTGATGTCGAGCTGGTCAGTTCCGATGAACTCTGTTTTGAACTCGACGTCTTCTGAACTTCTGAATGCCTCCTTGAATAGGGCGACTTTTAAAAAGAAACTCCGAAGGAAATGTTTCTTTTGTGGGAGACTCTCTCCGCTTTTTCTCGAGTTCTTCTTTGCCCTTCATCGTCTAGATCTGTAACTGACATTTAACTTCCTCTCCCTTTAAAGTATCCTAGCAAACCTCCTAAAATTAATATTATTTTCGGCCACTTGGAGTTTGCAGCCGATATCATCATGTTCTTTTTCTCAGTTTTTCTTTGCTTGAAGATGTCACCGAGAGAAGAAGCAAAAGAGAAGAAAAGACAATGACTTTTCACAATTTTCAGCTTCACCAGTTCCTTCTGGAGCTGTGCATGATGTGTCATTTGCAATTCTTGTCACTCCTCCCCGTATTCTTCTCCTTCGCCTTCATATCCTGTGAGCCCCACCTCGTTTTTTCCTTCCTTCTGTTCCATTGCACTTCCGATGATGTACACACTTATATCTCATCTATTGCTTCTTTTTTTACATTCTGTTCTCGGAATTTCGACAAAAATTTCGTCTTGTCTTTCTTTTTTCCTGTTCCCATTGAGGAAGGAGATTCCATTGAACTTCCTTGTGCCAGCCAGCGTTCGTTAGGACCACAAGTGAAAACTGAAAACTTTTTTAAACCGAACATGTTTTCGTCGGGATTCGGGTATGCTGTGTCCGTCGCTTCAACTCTTTGTTTTCATAGTTTGTGATTCAATTTCAAACTTTTCCTCCCGCTCCTTCTGGAATTCTGTAGATTTCCACGTCATCCGATCTTTCTATCTGTCTCTGTCTCTTCTCTCTCGTTTATAGAAAAAAAGAAAACTTAGTTGGGGTGTCAATTTTCGGGTGCGATACAAATGAGGTATCATCATCATCTTGTTGAGCCGCTCTTCCTTACTTTCTTTTCGGTTATCCCAATTCTCTTGACCACGTTTTCCCATGTTTCAATTTGTCCTCGTGACCAATTCTGAACTCTGGAGTAATGATTACTCATGGAATTCCAATTTTAGAAGGCGTGGATGTAGGCGTGATTTTCATTATCGCTCCACGGGTCGTAAACTGCGATCTAGTTTTATTTGTTTCTCACCGAAAAATATTTGTGTCTGGATTTCGACTCTCAACTGAACAAAGATTGCTTGAGGATGTTTCTTTGGATTCGAAATCTCGGTGGAAAAATTTCGATTCGTAGGATTCTAAAAATGTTTGCCTTACTTCAAAAAAAAAAAAAAAAAACCGTCTGCGTACTTTTAATCCTCTTGGAAATTTTTCAATTTTTCTCACTCGAGGCTTTCCCATGAACTATGGCCAAAAACTTCATTCTGAAAGCCTTCCAAACGTCCAAGCTTCCTGCTGGATTTCTAATCTCCTTGTTTTCTGATTCCCAGTTTGTTTAGAAATTCAAAACTTTCGCTCCTATTCATTTATCCAGACACGAGCCTCCCCCACATCCGTTCCATTCTATTTTCGTCCCTCCGTTCAATTCAGTGAATATATTTTCATGATTTCATTCCACTCTTTGTTCGGTTCTCTTTTTTCGTCCGTTTTCATGAGTTCATTCTGTTCTCTCTGTGTCTCTTGTCCTCTTCATAAGTTTCAGTACTCTCCCGACTCCGCCCACTTGGATTTGTTGGAGTGGGCGGAGTCAGCAGAGTCCAGCGGAAACTACTCAATGTTTGTTTGTCGCCCGAATTCGGAGTTCGTCCTCTTTTGATCTTTGTCCCTGCCTATGCACTTCGTGGTTCTTAAAAAACAAAACTTTCTTTTCTTTTCGGTTCCCCTAATTACTTCTTCACCCCGACCAGCCCCTTCCTAACAAGTCTACCTAGACTTTTTCATTTTCTTTCCGTTTCTTTTTCAGAATTTGTTTCTCTCTTCTTTATTTATCTCATTACCAGTCTTTCCTTCCAAATTCTCCATCTTTTCAGTTTGGTGATGGACGAGTAGGTGCCAAGTGAGAAATGGATGTCATTGTGAACATCACTGATTTGACGCCGTCGGCGACGACGACGTCTCAGATTCCGGATGAATGTGGACTGGAACCACACGACTTTCTGGAGGTCAAGTTCTTTTTGATCAGTGTGGTTGGCACGTTGATAGGACTATTCGGATTGTTTGGAAATGCCACGACTGCTCTGATTTTGACTAGGTGAGATTTTACAGCACCATCCAAGTTTCGATCCCGTCCATTTCAGACCATCCATGAGGAATCCCAACAATCTGTTCCTTACGGCTCTTGCTGTCTTCGATTCGTGTCTTCTCATCACTGCTTTTTTCATCTACGCAATGGAATATATCATCGAGTACACGGCTGCTTTCGACCTCTACGTAGCATGGCTCACTTATCTCAGGTTCGTGTTTTGACATCATTTTCGAAACCAGAGACAATCGAATTTCCTTGTAAAACTAGGTGCAAGAAAGAGATACTCGGATAGAAGAGAAGAGCAAAAAGACGCAGGAAATCGCATAGGTTTTTGAACTTTTTAGCGGAGAAAAAGGAAGCAGAATGGTCAAAAGTGGATTGACATGAGAAGGGGATAAGACTCGTGAAGGGAGGAAGTAAAAACTGGGACATGATCGACAACTATGATAGTGAGGGGATGTGCAAGTTTAGTGACAAGTTTCGTATTTTAAGTTTTCGATTATTCGATTTGCGAAGTAAAAAAAATATGAGGGGGCCATTTTTCTCCGGAAAAGAAGAAGCGTTAGTCCAGGTTTTTGGTCTCTTTTCTCGTGGGCTCTAAACCTAGTGGTCTAGGTGGGAAAACGCGGATGATTGTGTTTCTGGACGCACTTATTCAATCATCTCTTATCCCATCCAGTGACCAGAATTATGGGGTTGAACTTTTGGGGAAAAGTCGTAAAATAGAATGGGTACGAGAAAAGGGCGAAATTAAACATCTAGGAGTGTGAAGAAGAATGTTGATTGGTCATTCATCGGAAACCTTTTTAGACTCCAAGAGGGGATTAACGTGCGACATTTATTACGTTTAGCATTACGTCTAGTGTCAGTGCATCAATCCGCATTAGTTTATGACTCAAGAAACGTCTTCAGGTTCGCCTTTGCCCTTTCTCACATCTCACAAACTGGAAGTGTCTATATTACGGTGGCAGTGACAATCGAACGTTATCTGGCAGTATGTCATCCGAAACGAAGCAAAATGATGTGTGGACCAGGTAAACTTAAGACAGCGAGAGTTCTCGGAAACGATTAATTTACTCGTAGGCGGCGCTGCATGGACAATACTCGGCGTCACAACATTTGCCGTCGTTTTTAATTGCACAAAGTTCTTTGAACTTCAGGTCAGTGAGCAGATGAAAGTGAGCAACAATAACAATTGTGATGGGTTTCAGGTCACTGTGAATCCGAGTTGTCCGGATGGAAGTAATTGGCAATCTTACATTCTGCTGCCATCTGCTATGGCCAGCAACCCCATCTATCAACAGGTGAGTCATATTCAAACAATTCAGTTTTCGGGCATCAGTTAATGGACATTTTGTAAAAAATAAGTGAAAATCGGTCCAGAAAGGATTTCGTTTCATCCAATCAATTGTTCTTTTTTGTTCTTAAAGAATGCACCGTACTCCAGACAGCCAAAATGTTTAGGTATATTCCTTGTGGGTCACCAACTTCGTCATGGTTTTCTTCCCGTTCCTCACGCTTCTTCTTTTCAACGCCATCATCGCTTACACAATCAGACAGAGTCTGGAAAAGTATGACTTCCACAATCAAAAGTGAGTATTTCTCTTTGTTAGTTGCTCCATATTTCAGATCCAGAAGCTTTCCATATCATACTCTTATTGTTCTCTGTACTTCTATGTACGGCCGATTCTACCTGTTGAGATCTCTAAAGCCTTTGGCATGACTGTTCAAAGTTGAGATGATGAGACCGTCTTCTTCCCCTATGACATGCTTTTTGAGAAGAACACATTTTGAGAGAATCCATTGAATGCAACCCCTCTGGAACGAAATCACACTCAAATCACATCTGACAAACGAAAAGCACAAGAAATGAGTTTTGAGAAGAATGCATTCTGATTTAAACCTCCCATCTGAATCCTTTTCAATTTCTTTGCAGAAGCGTGGTGGCCGCACTTTCAGCCAGTGTAAATCTTCCGCGAAACATCGCCGGGTACTGTCCGTCCGATTGTCTTTACCATGTCCCTCTATCGTCTTTTACACTTCGCGGCTTGGCTCCCCGTCGTACTGTAGTCGTCATTGACTCATCGTCGACGGGAAGTGTCCCTTCTGTAGCCACGTCGCTTACGTCGCCTGAATCTTTCCGGTGCCTCTATTAGCATGTTTCCGAAAGTTTTCCATGTCGTCTATTCGTCATCATCCTTTTGTAGCATGTCTCACACACAAGCCAACGCTTCTATGCTTCACTTCTACGCTTACTCTCTTTGCTCTCTGCTTCTAACTTATTATTTGCTCTTCTTACTTTTTAGAGCTATAACTTTAATTTTCGCTTACTATACTTTTCGAGTGAAGTGCATTGGTATCGAAATGGTTTGAGAGGGGAGAATCTAGTTCTCTTTCATTTCTTCCATTTCGATTCCAATCAGATTTTGAAAAGTTAATCTTTTCGTTTTCAATTGCTTCTTTCCAGAATCTCAAGTCGGAATGAACTAAAAGAGAAGTCAAGGGAAGCAACACTGGTCCTTGTTATCATCGTTTTCATCTTTCTCGGTTGCAATTTCTGGGGATTTGTCTTGACACTTCTGGAAAGAATTATGGGCCAGGAGACGTTGATGGTGGATCATCATATCTTCTACACATTCTCTCGGGAAGCAATCAACTTTTTAGCCATCATCAATTCATCTATCAACTTTGTGATCTATCTTTTGTTTGGTAAAGACTTCAGGTTGGTACATAGTTTTGAGTAGCAGAAATCAAGATATCACGTTATTTCAGGAAAGAGCTTGTGGTTGTTTATGGTTGCGGAATCCGTGGAATCTCCCTTCGACTTCCAGTGCAGGATAAATTCGTCATCTGGAGACACTGGAAACGGACAAAGTCTCGACTATCCATATCAAACTCCAATCGAACTCGCCATAAAATATCTCTCCCACAAACTCTTGTAGAGCACGCAAATTTGGAAAGATTGGAGCAAACGAGATTCTTAGCTCATCATGAAGATGGTGTGCAGACTCAAGTATCACCAATCCATGCTCTAAGAAATGGTTGGTTTCTGAATTCAGTTTTCTTTTGATAATTAGAACTTTTCAGGATCCATCCCGAAGTTCGATCCAGCTCGAGACACTGGTCTGAACGGAAGACCGTGCAAGACGAGTGTCATCGATGATAACGGGGCGGTTGTATGTACAGTTACAGAGTTTCCCTGATTGTTGTGTAGAGAGAATATGAACTTTCTTTTCTTCATATTAGAAAAAAACACATTCCCCGATTACGGTTGTGATTCCATGAACTTGTCAATGTTTTTTCTTGTATTTTTCTGTAGATCATTCGAAAATGAAATTTTTGATCATGAAACAGTCTTTAGGAATGGTTAATCATGGCGGCAAGATCGAAGATCACCTTCCGTCTTGATCCTTCCTCCCTACACACTCTGCACCTGGATTCCAGTCAGCATTCCTTTTATGGCCCGTCGCCCTTTGTAAACAAGACAAGTTCAAAGGGACTGCATAACCTGGAAAAGTCCTGCCCGTTCCCGCCTTAACATGGTCCCATTACTATGAACCACACAAGTTCTTCTTCATTTACTGCCATGTTTTAAAAAATCGGGTCATTGGAGTTCACTTTTTAATTTCTCAAAAGTGACTGTTTTGCACTCTGAATCCTAACTGCTTCTTTTGAACATATCCATCTGGTTTCCATTCCCCCAAAACTAATAAACTTGTGCGCTTTCTAGTTGTTTTTCATTTCTCGAAGAGTCTCGTGAAAGTGAAAACTCATTTCAAGTTCTGAAAGCAATGCTAATTTTTATCGTTTTCCTAATCAGAATATCCTCCGGAGTTTTGTACGATGGAAAGTTTTTCGATGCGAAAGACAGAATCCGTGAGTGAATGCTGTTGTTTCAGAAAATATGATGGTCTTCAGGAGCGGAATGCATCGTCAAGAAATCGATGCCGGTGTACGAATATCTCGGAGATCGAGACAAATCCATAGACGGAGAGAAATGTGTTCCATGGATCGAGGCTACTGATTCTTGGTTTTCGACTGCATCGAACATGGAGAAACTGCAGAAACAACCAGCAGAGAACTTCCACCACTCGAAATGTCGGAATACCAAGTTGCCGATTGCTCATCCAATGCACAATGTCTCAGCTCCAAAAGCAATTAGGAATGATGACGTAACATCCGGAAGACTGGGACCTTGGTGTTATGTGGAGAAGGAAGGAACTGATGGAACGCGTTCGTTCAGTTACGTTCCATCCGAATGCTTCGATCCATGCGATGAGACCAGAATCGTGTCTGAAATAGAGAAGAAAAGAGTAATCGGTGAGAAATTCTTGAATACTTGAATATATCATTCGGACTTTAGAAAGTGGATACACCGTTCTGAAACTGAATTACAATCCGATTCTGTTGGATCCCATTGAGAAATTGTTCTCCAGCTATGACTTTGGTGACATGAACTATTACACTTTTGTAAGTCATGTGAAACTCAAGCAAATTAATAATTTCAATTCCAGAAAAAGTCCAGAGAACAAGCTCCCCACTATTTGATTCTCCGTCAACGAGTATTCGCCGTGCTGTGCATCATCTTTGTCGCTGTCATGATTTGGATTCTCACTTGCTTTTGCATCAAAAAACATTCTCAAAAGATTCATAGAAGGAAGCAGAAGGCACTAGAAGGATTCTATGAAAATACAAATCTGGCAGATATCAGGATGTTGGCAGAATTAAGAAAGGAAAGAGATGATGCCTAGACAACTATATTCGATTCACATGAAAATGAATGAACGAATTGGGGATTGCCATAAAAATGGGGCGAAATGCCAACATGAACTATAAAAACACGAACAACTTGGACAAAATAATAGAATCACGAAATGCAGTAAAAATTTTGGGTAAAACGAGTGCAGTAAAACAGTGGTACAAATAACGTACATGATATATGGAAAGTTACATTTATTGCGGGTCGTCGTACTTCAGGAAATTGTCCATGATCTTCTTGCTCTCTTCCATACAGGCATTCTTGTCGTCGACCGAATTGAACTCGTCCAGATTGTACAAAGATGGAGTGGTTGGCTGAAAGAAAAACGCTTAAAGAAATACGTTAAAGAAATACGCAACGAACCTCCGACGAGCGACGTGGTCTCAGCGTTTCATCGCCGAAACTCATTGGTGCCAGCTTTGTGATAGGAGATGGAACGAAAGAATTCAAGTATGCAGAGGGATCAGTGAGACGCAATCCAGATATAGGGTGTATGTAGGTAAAAGGGGAGTGGCAGGCGGGATCCGAACGAACAACTTCCGAAGCTCCGACGCATTGGTAATGTTCATCGGCATTAGAATAAAGCATGGTATGGTCGATTGAAGGGTATGGTGGAAGGAATGGATAGAACGATGGGTTATGACTGATGTTGTTGTTCAAGAGGTCCGAGTCAGGGAAGAACAGTTGCGAGTTCCCGGTATTCTTCATCAATCCGTTGTCGAGAGAAGAAAATGATTTGATGACTGGTGACGTTGATGGACGGAAAGAGTTCGAAGAGCTTGCAACAGACGGTGCAGGTTTGAAGGTTGTCTCAGATTCGAACACATCGTCCTCGAGTTGATCTCCGGAATCATGTTCGTGATAGCCTTCGGACGTTCTGCAATAGTGATTTTTCTCATGGACGAAAAATAGCTTTTTTTTTCGTTTATATATTCACATTTTGAAAAAAAAAACGGAGGAGTCGAATCGGCCGAAATGAAGGAACCTTCAGATAACTTCAAAGTTTTTACTCAAAATACAAGCGTCTCCTCACTTCGTTTGATCTCCTGCTCCATTCTTGAACGAATTCTTGCCATCGATCCACTGCATCGAATCACTATGCTCCGACTCGCTCGCTCTGATTCGACAAGTCAATTGCCCTGACGAGGTTCCATCCATTTTTTGCACAAGCTCTTGGAATGATACTTGACGGGATTGCCGCTTTATGGGTGAACCGTTCAAGGTAGCCGCATCCTCATTGCTCATTTTTGATGCCTTCGACTCAGGGCGCTCTTCAGCCTCAGCCAAGTCAAACTCTCTGAAACAGTGTGTTCATTTTGCTAATTGCATTTTCAAAACCTTTTCAAAGACGCCCAAGACCGGTATCTCTTTTCGACGTGTCTTCTCTCCATTCGTCTCGCGTCCTGCTCTATCTTTCGTTTTTGATAGTTGACTACGGCATCGGCTTGCTTACGCGGAGAGTTCTCTTGAAGTATATCCGGAACACTGCAGAACATTTGTCTCATGTATGTAAATATAACATTTACATACCGATGTGGCTTCGGATCTTTGTAGATCAACGTGTCATCTTTCCTTCTAATAAAACCTTCCGGTATTGGCGGTTGGGATGAATCAGTGAACGCATTCCAAAACTCGTTTTGGGATCTAGCGAGCCCCTTCTCGACAGAACTTTTAGAGTAAGGACAATTTGCGAACACCGGCAAATCGTACATTGTCATTGGTGGTGGTATTTTTTTCAAGGAAATCAAAGTTTTGATGACTGCATCTTGAAGCTCTATGATTTCTTGTGGACTGAGCTCTTTACTGATGTAGAACAAAGTTCTGGAAATTTAAAAGTATTGAATGGAAACACTGTGATTTGTAACCCTTGCTGCTCTTCTACATCTAATGGCTGCTTTCGAATCCGAATCCGCTTGTTGGCTGATATATCGCGACGGAGCTGATCGGAAAATTCGGAAAATGCGGTTGAGCGACGTTGGTTTGCTTTTCTCAATCTATCAGCCACCGAAAACAAATTTTGTTCACCGTTCCGAGAATCAGTTTTTGGAAGATAGACGCGTTGAACCACAAACTCGTCGTCATCTGAACCCACGAATGAATACTGATAATTCTCTATTCTTCTTACCAGATTCAGAGAACTCTCCGCGAGTTACTTGCTTCTGATGATCACGTTTCGGCATTTCTATAGACGGATCGTAAACCATATACGGCGCCTCTCCAATATCACTTCCACTAGAAGTACAATTGCTGAACACTTTTCGTATCGATCTGAACGTTTGGCAGCCTTTCCGATTGCAGCGATACGCTGGATATTCGCGCTGTTCTCCGCGATAACGAGTTCTTCTCAAGCACAAGTTCATCATTTCGTTACAAAGATGACACTCAATCGCAAACGGAATCTGAAAGAAGATATTTTCAATATCATCTACTCAACTCGAAACCTTGTATTTGACACCTCGAACATCGATTTCAACGACGTTCCCGTTTGGTTCCATAGTTTCAGACTCGTTGTCGAAAATCACTTTGTACTCCAATTCGTTGTCTTTACCTTCTAACCCTCCGTCGTATATAACATCAGCTGAAGTTGTCATATTGTCGGTCGATAGCAACTGGAAAATTAAAATTATTATGAACCGAAAAGTCAGATGAGTTAACCGAAGACTGATGATGATCTGGCGTAGAATCTCGTTGATTTTTGGCAGAACATGAAATTGGGACGGTACTTTCGGTTTGCAAATCAGAGTCTGTAAAATCGCTTTGTTTTCAAGCCGTATACTTCTGAAAACTAACCGGATGCGGCCACACCATCAAGAACTGTCGGCTTTTGAGAACAATCATCTTGTGGTAGAGTCGAATTTGGCGAGTTTTCGCGGTGAGATTCCGCGATGCTCATAATTTCGGAAAGTGAGACTGGAGTTTAGGCGGAAAATGAGTGAACCCACGGAGACCTGGCGCTATATAAAAGCAAACGCACTCTACTGGGAGGCGCTTTCCGCCTTCAAATTTTCAAATTTTTAATGCTTCGGGTGAAATTTTTTTCGGTTTTCTCAAGGTCAAAGGATTGCTCGCCTCCTATTATCATCACAATGTGTGAAAAAAACTGAAAAAAATTGTCCAAAACAATAGAAAAAATTCAAAAGGTTCGCCGGCCTAAAAATTTGCCCGCTGGAGCGCGATTGCATTTCTATAGCGCCAGGTCTCCGTGTGAACCGCCATTTTGAAAAATCTATTTCCAAAGAAAGCGCCGGCGGGACAATGTCTCGTTGAAACCTGAATCAAAACTTGCTCTATGCGCCTTTAATACAGTACCCTTATTAAAATTGTCAGCAGCATTCGTGCATTTGGAATTCTTCTCGTCAAAATCTGATTGCAGTTACTAATAATATTTTTGATTGTCACCTATTTATGCAAAACAATAATATGCATGAAACGATTTATTCGTCAAAATGTACAGAACAACTTTATATTTACACAAAGTTTCAGAACGCACCGAAGAAGTGAGGGTGAAAAGGTGAAATTATATGAACGAATGGTAATAAGTTATTGAGAAAATGGCGGAGTATATCACCACAACGACATCCCGTTCATGTCTTCGCCGTTGAAAATTCGAAAGTAAAAAATGATGACGCTGAAGTTGATGGAGTTGGCGATGAAGATTAGGAAACACGCGGATTTTGCTATCTGAAAATAAGAGCATTGCCGCTTGAGTTTTAGGAAATTGTTGACGACGAACCACAACAATTTAGAAGAAGGACAATCACAAGTGCAAAATTCTTAGAAGAGGGACTGGCTCCAGCTGCCGCTGTCGTCGTCACGATGCAAGTAGAAGTAGCCTATGATCGTTCCGAACATGATTGTTGATCCGGTGTTGATGAGGAAGCATGCTCCGTGCTTTATCTGAATTACACATTCAGTCATGCCGAACATAAAATGATTCACACCAATATCAATCCAGTGGCAAACTGCTATGAAAAAACTTACCGTTCCAGCATGTGCCAACACGATAGGGAGAGCAAACGCGGAAATGACGATTCCAGTGGTGATGAAAAGGGCCAACTCAATGCACGCATTGGTTCCTGTCATGTCTTCCTGGAAGCGTCTGGCGATGAGCAGTGGAACTGGCGAGAGAATGTAGAATGCGATGACGAACATTGGAGACCAAGTTCTGAAGAAAGAAAGGTTCAAAAAATGGAGAAAGAAAGTTTGAAACTTACCCATACATTGGGAGAGCACATCCGAGAACAAGAAAAGTGAGGCCGACCACACCGGCAAACGCAAGACCGGCAACAGCTAAAATAGGATTTCTCATTGAGCAACAATCAGTACAATCGATGTAGATGTGACAACACATTTGGTCGAGAAATGATTTCCAGTGATATTATCGAGCATCAATTATAATCTTTCACGCGAAAAAATAAACATTTGAAAAACACTTACCGCGTACTCCTCCCATGATTCCAAGCTTGTCTGCAAACTTTGTCGATTGAGTGAAGTGAAACTAGCTGTAATTTTCTTTTGAAGCGTCTTTTATTACACAAAAAGCCTGACAAAAATCGATGGACAAAACAGGGCGCAAGCAAGAAAACCCGAGGTGTACGCATTTTCGCGTCGCGGTGTTTGCACACATTCGCACCGTAGTTGTTGCTTCTTTTCGTAAAAAAATTTATTGAATAGTTTTTTTCTTTCTCATCCCGTAATTCCGAAAATTAAACATCTCCATTTTCAGGTCGAAATGAACCCAATCACAAACATCAAAAATCAAAACCGTATGAACGAGCGTGAGCTCAATCTGGGATACGCTGGAGACCTCAAAAAATCATGGCATCAAACGTACAAAGATTCTGCGTGGATTTACATTGGAGGATTGTCATATGCACTTACAGAAGGAGATGTCATTGCAGTTTTTTCTCAGTAAGTTTATATATCTTTTTCAAGTCTTCTAAATGTGTATGTTTAGGTACGGCGAAGTTATGAACATCAATTTGATACGCGACAAAGACACAGGAAAGCCTAAAGGATTCGCGTTTCTCTGTTATAAAGATCAAAGAAGCACAGTGCTCGCAGTTGACAATTTCAACGGAATTACAGTAAGTAATTAAGTTGTCATCTTTTTATTCCAAAATATCAGCTTGCAGTTACACAAACGAATCATTCGCGTGGACCATGTCGAAGAATACAAAGTCCCGAAATATAAGGAAGATGCTGACGAAGAGACAAAGCGGTTATGGGAACAAGGCTGCGCTCCCAAACCGATCATGCGAGAAGCTGAACCGATGGAAATTCAAGAAAAACGAATCAAAAAGGCTAAAGAAGTTTTGCTGGATATTGGTGACGTCGACGAAGCACTATTGAAGAAAATTAAAAAAGACAAGAAAAAAGCGAAAAAAGACAAGAGACGGGAGAAAAAGAGAGAAAAGAAGTTACGGAAGTTGGAGAAGAAGGCGGCTCGAGATCCGGATGGCGATTGGAAGATGAAGGCGAAGCTTATCGACAAGGTTGTTGCAGAAGACGATCTCTATGGAGAAAACAAACATTTCGATTTCGGAAAGAAGAAAGAAGTGGAGGAAGTCAAGCACAATCCGAGACCAGACTTCGAGAAGGCCGATTGGCGAGACATCGAAATTTGGAAGGTTATCAGAGAACGCGAGAAGGCAGAGAAAGCAGCAAAAGGAGAGTCAACAGAAGCTTGGGGACCAGAAGAGCATTACGTGTCAAAAAGATATCAAGGAAGGTGATCATAACCTTATTTATTTCAATAAAATTATTTTAATACTTTCGATATACATGAGAACTTCAGAGAGTACAATTTTCTTTATTTTTCAAGTTCAAGTGTGTTCAAATTCCTTTGACAACCGGCATATGGTGGAAACGACTGGGGTGTGCGTGCATTTTGTGCCAGCATGGCTCACAATAGTACTGGAAGCATTCGAGAGATGGGCAGAAAAATGGAGCATATTGTCTATTGTAGCGGCTGGAGCACTCTTCGCAAGATTGATTGTGAAAGAAGTAGGGCTTGATCTCCACCTGAAAATTGAAATTTTAGTCTGGGAAGTTGAAAAATTGACCAACTCTTTTATGAATTTCCTCGTGGTTCAGAACAATGTACCGATCTGTGATCGCCTGAACATAAGCTTCGTAGTTGGAGAACGCCACTCGTCCCGATCCACGGGGATACTTGAACTTGTTGTCAATATCGATTCCAACGCACACCACATTTCCATAAGTCTGCTCAAAGAAATGAGCCAGCTCGACAGCCTTCAATGGTCTTGGAACACCTCCGATGAAAGCAACCAGCTTCGTGTTGATGGGAACATTGAAGTCCATCAGGAATTCAGCGTCAGCCAGCAACCAGGGACGAATTTGAACACGAATCGATTCAATAGGGTTCTCCAACCCGATGAATAGTCCTTCCTCTTCTTCAAAACATTCAGACACCAAATCACGAACACTTCTTTCTTTCTCAAAGAGAAGGAACACGTATCCGAGATGTTGCTGTCTCTTGTCTCCGTTACTTCCTTCCCCAATACTTATTGGCCCGCTTTCTCCTCCTCCGAATCCAATGTTTCTTTGCGAGCTCGACATCATTCCTTGATTCAGGAATCCTCCACCAAAACTTCCACCTCCGAGACGACTCATGCCGCCCATTTGGCTCATTGATGGCTGCGATGGGGCCGCGTTCGCGAATGGATCATTCGTAAACGGATTGATTTGACCAAAAGGTGGAGAAGCCATTCCAAGATGAGATGTTGGTTGGAATGTAGGTTCGTTGTACACAGAAGGATCCGAGTCGGATTTGCATCCGCAATGCTTCGACGGCCAATCCACTTGCAGACGGCCGTATCGGGAGAAGAAATCGAGAATTTCATTCTCTTTGATGCAAGTCGGAAGTCCTCCAACGAAAACCTTCCGACTGTATACTTCTGGCCCAACGTTATGGTGATAGTAATACTTCGAGTAACGACCAAGACGACGATCCGGCTCCCGAAAGTTTGACACAACGACAGCATGCTTGTTTCTGCTTCTATACTCCGAAGTAACAGCAGTCGGAGGAGTGCACGCGCCACGGAGAATCTGACTGAGGTCGGAGTTGGGGTACACCTCGAGTCTAGAAAAAAGTGGAGTTAGTTGGGATTCCATTCTTTAACCAACTTTTTTCTAGTCGTGTCGTACAAGTCAATGAACGATTTTTCAAAGATCCCCGAGGCATTCTCATTAAAACTCTGAACCAGGAACGTGATCTCCGGACGACTAGAGAAGTAGTTCCGGTAGTTGTTGTAGAATGCGTCATTTGAATCGATTGACATGCTCAGTTTGTGACTCTCCTCCTTCTCTGAAAACAACTAACGTGACTTTCCACTCTGGAAGATTACAGAATCTCTGGCAACTCACCAGAATCAATCAACTTCCTTGCCACAGAATCTTCTCCATCACTCATCTGAAGGCCCTCTTCTACTCTCATATTCCACATTCTGTCCTCTTCCTCCTGCTCCTTATCGTGAAGACTTTCCAAGTGCTGACGACCCGATTTACTTTGTTTAAAGAAATATTTATCCTTCATTGTCTCGACTCTCTCTTCCATATCTTTACAGTTCCGTGGTTTCATGGAAGACAACTTCTTCTCCTCAAACCGATCCCCATTTCCCCAAAAGTCGTCGTCACCTTGGATGGATAGAAAAACACGTCTCGATTTCGACATCTGAAACAGAAATTAGTATTTCGATTTCCGAAACTGGTCAATTTCTTTACCTTCGCAAGTCGCTTTAGCGATCGATACAAAATTTAAATTCAGAAATAGGCGAATCTCTGGGGAAACAAGTCTTGTCAGAAGTCCTTCACGCGGATGACCTTATGCTTACCACACTGCCCTGAATTCTGATTTTTTCGCGTCCAAAAGTTTGAAGTACTATCAGAGAATGAGGTTCTTTGGGTCTCACAGTTGAACTGATTCTCTTAATCTGGGTCAAGGTAAAATTGACTCTACAGGCTCAGATAGATTAAAAATTAGCAAAGTCGTCATGCTATTGGAGTTATAACCTTACAAAGTTGCCACTATGACGAACTAGTAACGTCAAATCTCATCAACTGAAAAATCTCTCATACTGTCAAGTTTTCAGCTTTGCAAAACCAGAACTCGAATTCCGTGAGTATTTTGCCGATTAGTGTTCTGGATTTAGAAAAATCTGCATGCTCGATTTCACCGTGTACCACATTTTGAGAAACAGTTCAACTCAACCAGCCAGAGAAAGTCCTTGTAAAAAGAAAACTATAGCTACTAAACTGATCAATACAAAGTGTCTAACCTAATAGCAATCATGTCTGTTTTTAATTTCTCTACTCGGGCTGCTCGGATACATATGATATTCTCTTGTGTATTGCACCTTTCTCTCTCGTAATCAGCCGTCGTTTCGTGACCAGAAATTATCCTCTCGCGCGTATTTTCTCTCCTTCTGACGCATTCTACTCTTGTCTCTTTGTCTATAAATTTGCGACTCTTGTCCAAATTTAGAATCCCAATTTCTGAGAAGTGATTTTCTCGAAATAAAAGAAGGTAGACAAGTCTAGAGTCGGCTCATTTTGATGCTCAAGAATCTTGCTTGCCTAGAAAAGTTATTGTATTCTTGTTTTCATCATTAGTTCTGAATCGGATATTAGATCAATTTCTGAGAATGGAAGTCGGAATACTACATCCGACATTTTCAGGACAGAAATCGGTATACAGTATTCATTCAGCATAAAAACTTATTTTTGAAAGAGAGGTAGGTCTAAGATCTTACATGTACGACAAAGTCGTTTACAAAAAAAACTAAGAACCTTCAAAGCTGAATTTTTGCATAGATTCTAAGAAACCTAAACGTATAAAGCTATCTCATTCTGAAATTCTAAGACCTTAGGACCAACATCAACCTTTATTTCATTCGTTTCACTTCCATTAGATTACACGAAGTTTAAGTTTTGATCACTCTAATGTTTCCCATTCGAGTTCCCAGATGTCAAAATTCCAATTCCTCCACCTCAATTTTCCAAAACCTCTTCTGGCGCTGATCTCCCAAAGTATTCGATGTTTGCTCTCTTTCTTTTTTTTTTGCTCTTTTTGTTGGTCCCACCTTCTCCTTTTTTGCTTGTCCATCATCTCGTGACTCATTCATGTCTATTCGAGACTCCCTCCCTCACCCACTCTCCAGCACTCAGAAATGAAGCCGTTCAGTCTTCTGGTTGCCTCAACGACGCTGCCGCGGCTCCACATCGATTTTTGTGGTGTCACCTGCTTGTTGCATTCCTCTCGCCTTCTCTCGTCTTCTCTTCTTTTTTTCCTTTTTCAGACCTTTTTTCAAACTCCCCGCATGTGTTTCATTATGAGGGCTTGTTCTTCTTTTACGATGGTTCTGTGAATTTCAGTTTCTGGGAAAGAGGTCAAGATGACTGAGCTCGACTCAAGCTTGTGCCAATTGAACTGGCTAATTGCCAAAGGCGGAATAGCGAGTATGCAGGATTCGGAAGCGACATTGGTTCCGGAAGAGATGAAACGGGAAAAGCCCTCCCCGCAGGTAAAACAGATGGGGTTATGGGATCTTCCTGTTTGTGAAACAGTCTCTTTCGTTCTCTGTTCCGAACCAAGAAATCTAAACTCTAGATCCTGATTTCTACCTTCCGGTTGACTGGACAGTCTATAGTTTACTCCTGTCGAAAATGTTCACGACCGCCGAAAAGAACATCGCCTTACCCATTTTGAAGAAGTCATCGGTTTTATCAAAACTCAATCTGCATTATCCATGCGCAGGTGGAATAACCAAATTAACACATCTAGTTTTTTACAATTTCATACTCCGATCCAAAATGACCTACTTATTTTGGTCTCCCGTCAAAGCCCCAATTACGTTAGAGATTAGTTCAAAATTGAATTGAGTTATGAGGGTGGCACCTGCAGCAGGTGACCGAGCAGGTCCCCATTCACATCATTGCATAACACAATTTACGACCCGTAGGTCAGCAGCACCTGTTGACTCGAGAGTCAACCAGAAATAGCTCATAAATGATCTTTCAGCCAGCAGCAGCTCCGGTCAGTCAACCACAGCGTCGTAAAGTATACGAGGGATCAGAGAAACCACCGTACTCCTACTCTCAACTCATTCGTTTCGCCATTGAAGACACTGCGGACAAAAAGTGTACTCTTGCTGACATCTACTCGTACATATCACAAAACTTTCAATTCTATCGAGAGAATAGGAACCCGAGTTGGAAGGTATTTCACGGAAATTGAATTCTAAAGCACAACTTCCGTTTTGCAGAACTCAATCCGACACAATCTTTCATTGAATAAGCAGTTCAACCGAATCGAAAAGGCAGACGGAGACCGACGTGAGAAAATGAAAACTTTGCATCCGCTGATTTTCTGATTTTCAGGGGGATGGTGGGTATGTGTGGATCCGCCAGCAAAAAAGCCACGAATTCTCAAAGGATCTCCAGTTCGGGTCAACCCCATCTACGAGCATCTGTACAACCAGAGTGAGTCTAAAATAGTTTTGTTGTTTTGAAAGTTTAATATTTCCAGACACACAACAGGAATTGCATGTATACTCACCACCTCCAGCCGAACCATATCAATCGGGATGCATTCAACAAGTAGATTTCTCGAGAGACGAGCTCACGGTAACTCTTCATACTTGAACTCGTTAATTGCATCGTTTTAGGACCAAGAGATAAGAGATCTCAATCTGTTTGAGTCCTACGATCTCAACTCTTCATTCCGCGATGTTTACAATCAGATCTTTGAAAAGCCAACCAGTCCTAATGAGAAGAAACAAGTGAGTCTGAAAGAACCCGATATGAATAATTAATGACGTCTTGAGTGAATCCACCTGTCTTCCCGGAATTTAATTTTAATTTACAGGCTGCACAGATCGACTGGTTAAAGATCAGCTTAGAGGCTGCTGGTCTGGACTACCACGATGAGCAAGATCTGAGAGAAGTGGACACGGATAAGTTGAAAGGTGAGAGTTTTAAGTTACTGTGAAATCAATTCTGAATTCAGACTACGTCTACAACGGATTCCCACCAGAATGTGACAGTGATTCTTCGACTCCAAGGACCGAGTGTAGTCGTCACTCGTCATCAGATTCCAGCCTCTCAACTGTCTTGCAACCGATTCAAGGAGATGAGTCTGACGATGAGACCGATTGGGATCGGTTGGCAGACATCTGATGCTTCTAATTATTCGATAGCACACAAACTCCCGCACATATTTTTGGTATTGTTCAAATTTTGTCTAGTGTACAAAATAGTCTTGGGATTTTAATTCAATGAATTTTTATTTGGGCAACAGAGCGAACATGTGAGCAGAATGCGAATCACAGAGACATTTTTTGATGAATTGTTTATTCAAGAAACTGAGCGAGAATTTACAAGTACGGAAAACAAGGAAGAAATACAAATCTATACAAGTATTGTCGCGGTAGAAGAAGGCAAAACTGGTGAAGACAAAAAATTAAATAAACCGTTGAACGAAGCTGTTTTTTGGGAACCGAAAACACACTACACACAAAGAAGAAGAACCTGACATTTTTTGAACAGATACACAATTTCTATACATGATTTTGGGGATCAGATGGGGAGAGGGCAACCGGGGACCAGTAAAAACACTAAAAGGTGTCTAGATGAAGCGAAAAGAAGAGGTAAATGAAGCGGGTAAGGTATGCAGAAAAATTGAAAACGAGTTAAATCTTTTAGTCTTGCCATTCGAAATCAACAAGTTTCTTCTTCAAGTCAGCGGCCATTCTGGTTCCGTAGTCGCTGGAACATTTCAGTTTGCTGACGTGGTTTCGGCACATTGTCTGAAAAATGGAAATGATGAGAGAGCATCGAGGCATGCACAAACCTTTTTGCATTCATCACAACTTGCACACTCGGCAACACTCTTGCATTCATCGCAGACTGATTGACGCCAACGGATCTTTGATCTGGAAAATCAAGAGTTTGTTGATGTTTCAATGACATCATCAAGTTCACCTTTCCAGTTTAAGATAATGTCCATTCATCTGCTCATGCTCCTTGACTTGATTCAAGTTCATCGACGTGGAGATGACGGATCCGTATACTTGAGCTGGCAAGTAACGGGAGATTTTCAGCTTCGTGAACACACTGTTTCCCTCTGAAGCGAGTCGTTTGATCAGTTTTTGAACGACTTCTTTTTTGCAATGGTGCTCGAATGCAGCAATCAGCATCGTGAGAATCTCATCGGCTCGAAGGACACTAAAAAAGCAAATTTGGAAAAGATCAGGTGAGAGGAAGTTTGATCTGTTCAATAGAGCAAAAGGTCTGAATGGTTCCCACGGTTGGAGAAGAAACGGAACTCACTCTAAATGTTGACGAATGATGAAGTTCTGACATGCTTCGATGACTGGATCCACTTGGTACTTGTTGGAGAGACGGAGCACAAGAGCGAAGTTGGTGGCTGAAATAATTCGAAGTCCAAGAGGTACTGTAGGATGAAAGCATACAATTGATCATTGACGTGTCATGAACAGCTCTGAGGAAACAGTCAATGTCGTTCGATTTCTCGTCCACAATTTCTCTCGACAGGTCCATCTTTTCGAAATCTTTTCCGAAGCACATCAAGTTGAAGATCTGAAAATCAGAAGTTAACTCTTAGAGCGGCAGATTTTGTCTTACGGGTGAAATCCTGCTCATTGACTCTGCATCGATGAGGAATGTCTCCTTCTGAACAAGTAGTTTGAATGGACGGTCGATGCTTGAAGAGGACGCAATAAAGCAATTTGGTTCGTTGTGGAGAACTTCGGCAGCCATTTTTGTGGCTGACGCGGATTTTCTGCAAATTTGCACCATGGTTTTTGGCAGGAATCAACTTTCCTCTAGACTCCAAAAGTTAAGGGGAAATGGGCGGGGCCTCGGAGAAAGGGGACCTGCTCCTGAGTAGAGAGAAAAGATGGGGAAACCTGAGAAGGTCTCGATGACGCCAATCGGGTTAGATAATGAATGGCAGAATAAGTAACGAGGGTTGCCGGTGTTGGGTGACATTCGTGGAAAATGGAAAAGAGGACCGCCCGTTTTGGACTGGTCTTTGACTGCGCAAATTGGCTGGAATTGGAGACAAACTGATGGGAAAAAAGCTACAAAAATGAGTGGCAATCAGAGAATGGGGAAGTGGGAGAACAAGAGGGATGGTGTACTCGACTTCAATATCTGTTCTAGGGAAATGATTCGACGGAAAGCATCGAAATTTCAAGGACTAAAAAGAAGAGATTTGGATCTTGCGGGGAGTTCGACCTTGCAGAGAAGCTAACGAGTCTTCAACACCTTCTAGTTCACTTTGGCCAAGTCGACAGGTCTACAGCACGGGAAAATGATTACCAGAGAGCGAAGGGCGCCGCGCATTTGCCCATTTGTTTACTTTTCGCGCCTGAGTTTGTGCTGATTTTTAACAGAATCGACACTAAGGTAAACTTATAGAACTCGGAAAGAAGACAAAGTGTCTGGGAAGAGGATCGAAAAACGAGTAATGAATTTCTGACCTTTCTCATTGTTGTACTACTCCAGTTTCCCGGAAGAACGGATCATCAAAACAAATTAAAACAAAACATGAGAGAGAGAGAGAGAGGTAAGGGTAGAGAGGAGGAATAAAAAAACACTCATTTTTATGAAGAAGGCCAAACAGTACTAGAGAAAATAGTTGAGAGCAAAGAACATAAAGGCTCTGCTTTTTTCTCAAATGTTTGACAACATGGCTGCGATCACCACTCAAAGGAACACATGACACAGACGGAGAAAAATTGGAAGTAGAATTCGGAGGGAGAAAAATGAGAAATTTATGGAAATTGACTTTCCACGACTTTTTACTTTTTACATGTTCCCTTCCCAAGTGCTCGGTGACTTCTGAATTCTTCGTCAACATTGTTTTTTTTTCTAGTTTTTCTCTCCTCCTTTTTCAATTTCCTCCCAATACCCCAACTCCTGGAATTTCGTTGTGTTTTCGCTATCTCTTTTCGGGTTAAAGGACATCCTTTTTTTCTCGTTGAGTTCCTCACAACGTCATAATTGAATTAGGGAATTCGGAAGAAGATGAGATGGGTTTGAAAAATCGGAATTCTAGTGAAAATAGTGATCATGAAAAACGACGGGAGGAGGGGAAAACTGAGAAAGACTTTACAACGAGAATGACGGGGAGAGGAAGAGTTAAGAGGAGACATGTGTTGTCATTCGAACTTTTTTCTCCAGCTTCCTCAAATGACTCTTGTGATAGCGAAAAGATAAATGAAAGTATGTTTTGAAGGAAGTGAAAAGAGCTGGAACAAGAAGAGAAGAGCAGAGGAAAGAGCAACGAAAATGAATGAGTGAGAACAATGAATCCTAAATGGAGAGAAGAAAATCTGTTTTTGTTTTCTGCTCGATCGACTTCAAGATTCCTCACGCAAGGATCCACTTGACCGTTTGGACAGAAAAAATAGTGATTGCTCTTCCGAAAATAAATATAGTTCAGCACAAGCTACTACTTTTTATCTTTTCTTGCAACCACCGCGAGAAACGGTTGTCAGAAAAGTCACAAACAGAACGAGGTAAGTACTGCCAATAATACATTTGTGACGATTTTCAGTGCAAGACGGTCAAATTTGAACGGTCGAAGAAGGGAATCCCAATGACCCGATTTTTCTAACATTTTGTGAGTGGTGAAGCAACTCTAGACCTTCATTTTTGTAGTTGGCAACTTTTCGATGATGATCCGAATTAAGCCAGCTAGGTTGCTTAGAAGAAGAGAGTTTCGCTGACGAGCATAACTGGTTTGATTTTGATTATATCGAAAAGTTGACAACTACAAAAATAAAGATCCAAAGTTGCTCAACAAACCCACAAATTTTCAAAGCAAGCGCAACACTGTAAACCATCTTTCAATTTCTCAATGTTAGTGTATGAACAAAAAGGAACAAAAAACTGTTATTTTATGTTCGAAAAAACGGGAGAGTGGGAGGAGACTTACAGCTGCTATGTATGCGACACAAAATTCAAAAAAATGGAAAGTATTTGGTCACATGTATCTGAAAACACGGCGTGGGTTCACGATTATAAAATTTGAATGTTGCAGTCTGGGTTGTTTTGATGAATGAGAGAGAGAGTAACGGTAAAATCGGATTAACTATTTACAGAAGGAAGTAAAAAATCAAAACTAGACTTTCTTGATTCGAACTTTCCAGTCTAGCGAATCAAATCGACCCGACTGAATCGTCAGATAAGAAGTGAAATTTTCAAGTATCTTTTTGTTTTAATTGATTACAAAGTGAAGTTCAGATAGACACAGCAGACTCCGCCTACTATTTTTATCGGTTTTACAAAGAACAAAAATTGTCACTTACTTTCTTTTTACGATCTTTTTAGGGACGACGAAGGGTGCTGAGAATGTAGCAGACACTGGAGGTAGAGTACAGACGAATGAAGTATCAGGGAGAATAGTTTTGCAGCGAGCAGAGGATTGAGATCTGATGAATGAGCAGCTGGTAGAGGCTGAGGTTTGTGGGAGAGGTACTTCTGAGTCAAAGATTTCAACTGGAATCGTCTCGTCGATTCCGAAATCAGAAGCGTCGTCTTCTTGGTTGTCATCGATATCAGAGAATAGACCAGAATCAGTGAGTTCCACTGGAATATCTTGGAGTTTGTTGAAGGATTGGACTGAGATGTCGATGAATGGAACTGGTTCCTCTTCCACATGGACAACTATTTCAGGAATGTCTCGAATCAGTTCTTCGATGTATTCCTCTCGTTCCATTTCCTCTACCTTGTCCAGAATGTCACTCAAGACATCCACGACAACAGTGGAGATGAGTTGTCCTTCGAACTGATGGAGTTCTTTGGGATCATCCAGATTGCATTCAATTCGAACTTCCACGAAATCGTCTAGGAAATCCTTTTGACTCGGACTGAGTTCCTCGTTTTGATCGAGGATTTCAATTGGAATTGAACGAAATAGACTGACGATAGGGTCAGTGAGAATGGATAGAAATGAGCGATCATTTGAATCAAAATGATCATGATGATGGTGGTGATGATGGCGTGGATGATTGGGATGGGATTGGGATAATACCATTTTGAGAGGGAGACAGGAGAAGTAGAAGGGGAAAGCGCGATTGGGGACGGAATGGGATGATGCTTAGGTTGAAAGTTTTGTGGTGGAGGTTGTGTGGATAGATGAGGGGGAAGGGCAAACAGTCCACGGATTGTAGCAGAGAGGATCACCGAGGAAATAGTGTTGACTGGGAAGAGACACAGAGATAGCTCGCCATGGAAGACGATTCTTGGGACTCCGTGCTGTCTGCTTTGACACATTTCCGAGAAGGAGTTCTTTCTGCTCCATTGTGGTTGACCGGTCGTTGTGGTTATCTTATTCACTTGTCGAGAAAAAAACTGGCCAAAGATCTCATCATCAAGTGCATTTCGAAATGATGAGATGGCGGTAGGAAACAGACTGTAAAACGTATGAGTTTGTACTTCTCTTCCTTGTCACCACTCAAATTCTGATCATTTGAGTAATTCTCCGAGAGGATCAGAATCAGATCTATTTCATTGAACACCAAATAAACTTTCTCCCGATGGTTTAATGGTTTCTTGTTGCTTGTCCTCCTTGTGTAGAACACCCCCGCGGTGGCGGTGAAGAGGGCCAAAGCTCTCGAAATACATACAACCGATCTACTACTACAAGTGTTTTTTTGTGTGTGACATGAAGAGCGCGGAGCCGAGAAGAGATAAAGAGGGTTGAGGGTATACTGTACTATGGTTAGTTTTCGAAATCTGAACGAGTTCATTTTGTTTCTCGGTATCAACCAAAACTAGTTCATGCACCTAGAACTAGTATTGCAAAAGATTCACGTGACAGGTTAGCAGATTTCCAGGGAGAGCGAGTATTATGAACGATGTGTTTATAAACACTCGAAATGGTACACAAAGACTCGGAGAGACTTTTTTTCAAAAATTTTGCTCGGTTTTATTTGTCACTGGGAAGGTCAGAAGTCATTGGAGGTAAAGAGTAGGCTATTGTAAATAGAGAAGAGTTAGTTATCACTTACGTTAAGGAATTAAGACTTGGACTCGCTTTATAATGTCTTTGGAAGAAGTTTAACTATAAATCTGGAAGTAGTTACCCAAGATCAAAAGCCATAACTGAATACGATATACTTTTTTTCTGAAAACAAGACACAGTAAAAATTTCAGATCTAGATTCTGCAAATACTCTGTCGGAAAGTCAGTTTTATCTACCATAAAAAGTAAGAATTTCTTCACTCTTATTACAATTAAACTAGTTTTTTTCTCAATACAAGAAGAAGGAATATATGATTGAAAGTGAGAGAGAAAAGAACAACCCACAAGGGGTACAATTTCTATCCAATTTGATGTAAAAATAGCGGTATGATAAGGATTAGCGAATCAAAGTTTACCAACTTTCCCGCCACTAGATTATCTTGTTTTTTTTGATTGATGTGTGACTGAAGAAGAGTCAGATGAGTTGATATAGTACTGTAGGACGAGGAGCAAACAACCCAAAGTGGCGTCTGATGACTTTAGAACGCCTCAAAAAGAGAAGGCATTTCGGAGCAACGATGGTATTTATTCATTTGTTATCAGTCGTTTTAGTTCCATATTTTAATTTCCCCGAATTGCTGAACAATGGGTGAGGAATGAATAGAGGAGGAATTGTGTGATAGACACAGATAGTGTCCTTTTTTTTGGAGAATTGATAAGCAAACGGCTAGCAGCAAAAAGAGAAAAGCAGTAAAAAGTAATGTACACAGACACAAAATGAAATGGGGAATCTGAAGAGAGAGGACCAACCAACCGATATGTGTTTATAGTATGGTCATGTGCACCAAGAACGTTGTATAATCAATTGGAACAAAAATACACAGATGAATGGGGAAATGAATGAGAGGGAGGAATAATAATAACAGTCTTTTCATGAGGCAACCAGTGACCAAACTAGAAGGGAAGATGTGTACGAGGAAGCCGTTCTTTTTGCTAGAAATTTACCAAGAACTATGAAAGCATAACATATTAGACTACAGTCTCAAGTTTAGAGAGTTCAGTTTGTTAAAGTATTGGACCGGGATGCTAGAATAGCAAAAACTGCTGAAACAGAGAAGCGAGATGTTTCTAGCAGTGATAATCCAACGCGTTCCGAAATACTTTTATAAACCATCACAAACCCGTGATCGTGGGAACTATAAAATGGAAAGTGATGCTATCCCAGCATCTTGAACATCTCTTTTCCCCTCATCTCTCCTCAAATAAAGTTTACCCAGATTGACCAAAGAATCGTTGAGTCAATGTCAATAAGATCCTAATGGTAAGACTTTGGATTTCGGAAAGAAATCAGCAGATAGAACGCCTCTCTTTTTTCTTGCAAGAAACTCGATTAGCTACAGTATCCCAGGAATCTGATTATCTACCAAACATCAAAACGAAATAGAATCAAAACATTCGAGATTCCATCTCTCTTTCTTCTATCAGGAAGCACGAACAAAACAAAACAATTTACAGAAAAGAGAAAGTGCATGACGCACGGAGATGCTTCTTTTCTTCCAAATTGTTTGCCCCCTTCTATAAAACAGCTGTCTTTTGTGGCGGAGCGTGTTTCCTCCGAAATTTCAAGATATCAATTCGAAAAGACACCGGGGGAGGTAGACAGACTTCCCAGACAGATTGGCGGAAAGTGTCTGTGACAAAAATATGTTTGTATATGAAGAAGAAGAAGAAGAATCTGATAATATGAGGCTGCTGCCACATTCAGCTACTCTCCCGATTTCCGATCACTTTCGTCATGCCAAAAACGGATTGTTTTTCTCTTGTATCTTCCCTGTCCAAGGTCGTTTTCTCTCAACTAGCAAGCCGATATCAGTTTGGACAGTTTCAACCAAAAAAGGTGTTACAACAAGATAAAAGATGTTGTTTGGAAGACGGAAACACAACAAAAAGAAGAAAAGCGAAGAACGAAAATAACCGAAGAAACAAGCGAAATTGAAAAGCATCGAAGGGCAATCGAACCCAAAGTGTGGAATTCACGTGCTTCCTTGGGTCCAAATCATTCGGGGGTCATCAGGGAAAAGCTATCGGCGGCGAGAAAGTGTAAAAAGAGAAAAATGAGTCGTTATGATCTTCGAATCACATGTAAATTGATCGGGTGGAGAAGCAGCGAACATTTTGTATGTTTTGTGTTTCTTTGATTTTGCTTCGCGGGGCATAAAGGGGCGGGGCCTATGACTCAGAAGGATCACATGGGAAAGTATGGGAGGCCTTTTGAATGATATCATGGCGGGCTATTGTACTATTTCTATTGTGGGGCTGTCAATCGAATTGAATATAATAAATGTTTTTCATTCGAAAGCTCTAAAAACTGGAGCAGTCCAAAAAAAACAAGAGTAACAGAATCGTTTAGGTCATATTTGATTCAGGACAGACTCAGCTGAGTGGAATTTCAAAAGAATTTCAGAGCTCTAGCCGGATTTTCCGGTTCTGCCGGATGCTGGAACTGATATCAGAAACGCTGTGAGATCTCAAAAGAGACGAAAGCCCAGAATTTCAAACTTCAGAAATTTAGAACTTTTTGGTTAGGGAGAAAGAAACGAAAATAGGGAAAAAAACTGTGATCTCAAATAATCTTTTTGTCTTTCAAGGTGTCTATCAGTGCTAAACATCTTGATCAATTTCAGTGCCTAGAGTGTATAAATCTAGTTTACATGGTCCTGGGATATCCAACATAACCCCAATAACCGAAATTTGAACAAAATAGTGCTGTTCGAAAACCATTGAATAGACTTAAAGGGTCCACTTTTCGAATGCCTGCCTCATTCAACAAAAATGACTGAATCTTTCTGAGTCATAGTAAGTGTCTGAAACTATCGATCGCAAAGCTTCAAAAATCAAATGGCTAAAAGTCAAAATAAGTCAAACCTTCCATTCGAGCTCCCTATAGACTTTCACTTCCAGATTGCAGTCATGATACCAGGAAAAACCGAACAAATTTCCTTATTTTTAATCAAAAGTCTTATTTTCAAAGAAAACAAAAACGAAGAGAACAACAATGCGACTGCTCGGAAGTGAATTGAAAAGTTCTATTTACGGGCAGTTCGAAACACGAAAACGAAATCAACACTCGACCTAGTTTTCCTTTTTTGAAAACAAGTTCTTCAGAAGACGTCAATGAGAGAGTTGGCACGCAATGTTATTTATGCTCAATAATTTTGAAAGTTTCGAGGAAGTTACTCACTTTTTCCTGGTAAACATTCGATTGGAAGAGCCGGTAGAGGGAGAGTTGTCGAAACAAACCAGAATGAAATTCAAATTCCGTGCCAACACTCCATTTTTTCAAGACCCTATTTCTTCTTCTTTTCGGGTGCTCCTCTCCGGAAGAAAAGAGGACATGAGCACTCGGTTGCACATAGAATACGTTATATGGAGCTTTTTTGCAACACAAGAAGATGGAGAACCGACAAGAAGAAGGACAAAAAAAAGACTTCGGACCCGTCTCGACAAACCACTTTTTTTTGGGAAGGGGAACAAGAGAGAAGGAGGAGCAAGAAACCGATTAAAACTGCCAGAGTCGGCGTCTGAGCTCTTCACAAAAGCTCAAACGGAACACGACGTCTTCTGTTTGCAACGTCTTCTGATGATATCATGCCGAGGCGGCGGACGGAAGATGGATGGATTGTCACGCGGCGGCGGAGGAGGAACAAGGAGAAGCAGAGAATTAACTGAAATCATCGATGTTGTCTTTAGTCTTTCGAGATTTCCTGCAGAATTGAATGTCTTCTCGTGCAGAAACAAATCTACAAATCTTTCATTCTTTTTTTTTTCTTCACTGTCAAGACATATTCTCCATGAATTTGCCATTCGGATATACAGCAACAAGAGGGTTCACAGTAAAACGAAATATCGAAAATTATTATAGTGAAAGACCCGAATCAGTCCGAAGACTCAGACTTCCTTCTCGAGAATCCCATCACTTTCGCGCGACCACGTCGGACGACGAACTGGAAAAACGGAGACATTTTGAGTATAAAATGAGAGTCTCAAAGGCTTTAGAAACCAGGAAGTGGCAACTCACTCCAACATTGACGTGTTCTGATTGTTCTCCAGAATCCTTCTTTGAAACGAATGAAGTTGGAGGACGGAATCCTGAATCGAAGTTTTATTGAAAGTCATCGAAACGAAAGAATACAAGAATACCTGGTGGTCTTGCAACCGGAATACTCATATCTGGAAGAGGATCCAATGGAGCAGCTACCACGGATGGAGGAGTTGGACCATCGACGTCTTCGGAGCCGCCAACGACGCCGGACCCCGAGTTGAGAATGAGTGCAGTCTCTGATGTTTCCAAAGAATCGCCATCTTCAATGACGTCTCCAGACTCGGGAAGTTCTCCGAGAGAAGTGCAGAGATAAAAGAAAAGTGGCAACAATAGAATAGAAAGTTCCATTGTTCAATTGAATCTGAAAAAGAATCAGAAGAGATCTTTAAAACAGCGAACTTATAAAGTACGGAAATGAAACGGTTCTGCTGATTCGAGACTGAAGATTGTGGGGTGTTGTTGGCATTTCGTGAAGTGGGAAACGGAAGGCTTTGTTGTCGAGAAGTGAAGGTCAATCGAGTGTCTGTATGACCAGTGGCGAGATGATGTACAAGTATCGGAAGGAAATAAAATCGAGAATGGCAGGAATAAAAAAGAGATAAAGTTGAATTGGAACGAGAAATGCAAAATCAGAGAGGTTGGTGGGAAACTAATGGGTATTAGAACATCACGATAGTTTTGTAGCCAAAAATACAGAGAAAGAGGTTGAGAAAAACTATAAAAAGGGAACTAGAGAATTGTTGTGAACAAGTACTGAAACTGACCGAAATCAACTTTTACCAGCATGCCATCTTTAGGGTACCTCTGAGAATTTTCTCTAAATTTGCTCATATATAGAATGGAATGTGGGCTTTCACGTGTACGAGGTGGCTATCTGCGCAAACTTCTAGAACTCGAGATATTTAGCTCCAAAGTTTGGTGCATTTTTCACCATATCCGCCCTTCAAACAGCTTCCCCCTTTTCCCTCTCTTTTGTACGCCTTACGTGAAGTGAAGATAACATGGAAAAGTGGCCGAGTGGATAGCAGGGATGGGTTCAAAGAGCGTGGTGCTGGTTCGACTCTCGCCGAAGTTTTTTTTCTTTTTTTCAAGACTTTCTGAAAATTTTTCCAAGTTTTTTTCAAGTTTTTGAAATTTGCAGTAACAATCATAATTTGCTGCCAGAAAATGCTGCTCGAGAATTTTTGTTGTCAAACTCCGTCGGTGCTGCTCACTTCGACTTCATGATGTTTTTTTTCAGCAAATTATGATTGTTTTGGATACTGCAAATTTCAAAAACTTGAAAACAACTTGGAAAAATTTTCAGAGTCTTGAAAAAAAGAAAAAAAGACAATAAACTTCGGCGAGAGTCGAACCAGCACCACGCTCTTTGAACCCATCCCTGCTATCCACTCGGCCACTTTTCCATGTTTTCTTCACTTCACGTAAGGCGTACAAAAGAGAGGGAAAAGGGGGAAGCTGTTTGAAGGGCGGATATGGCAAAAAATGCACCAAACTTTGGAGCTAAATATCTCGAGTTCCAGAAGTTTGCGCAGATAGCCACCTAGTACACGTGAAAGCCCACATTCCATTCTATATATGAGCAAATTTAGAGAAAATTCTCAGAGGTACCCTAAAGATGGCATGCTGGTTAGTGTGTATGAAAGTCTAAATGTATGAACCAACATGATTTTTAGATTGTCCAGTTAAGTTGAATAGAATACATCTCAGAAGGTATGTTACAGGATTATCTGTCGCAGATTTTTAGCCCATCATTATCTGATGCCCATCAGCAAGTCAAAAATTCATTTCACAGAAACAAAAAAAATATTCAAAAACAGTTCACAATCAGAATGAGAAAAGATGAAAGAGTACAAGAAAGAAACACGAAACTAGAGTGTAAAATCAAGAAATGATTCAAATCCACAAACAAAGGAAAGAAGAAGTGGAATTAAATCAGCTGACACGACAACAGTATAATACTGAGAAAAGGTGATTGATAAGAAAACATAAGTTGAATCGTAATTAGACTCCGCCCCCTGAATAGAATTCGTGTTTAAAGCACGCGAGACCTTGACCACAGGACACAAACTCAATTTCAGACATTCGGAATTTCCGTTCTCTCCTTCGGCGATGCTGGTGGTTTCAGAAGTTGAGCGAGACTTTCGAAAAAGGACATTTCTTTTCCGAGACCTCCCTGAAAAAACAAATCAAATCTAGAGTTTCAATCTTCGCGAAACCTCATTTAAATATAAGTCAGGGGGAAAAGATGAAAGAAAAGATGAGCAAGAATTTGAATAAGATCTACACTCGCAACACAACTCACCACCAATTTTTTGTCGTTTAGTGTCAGATTCTGGCCAAAGTCCAATCCAGTCTTCTCGTCCACTCCAATCGAACCACTTCCTCCGTAAGTTGATCCATTCAGAATCGCTTCGTCGTTTTCTGAAAGTATTATTTATCGGAAAATCTCAGGGCTCCACTTACTATCTAATTTGAATGTTCCGTTTCCAGTCGTCAGTTTGAAATCTCGATTTGCTCCCCAGCCAAGAAAATTGAAGTTTTGACTTCCGCCAATTTCCAGCTGAACGTTTCCATTTTTATTTGTTCTCGACTCCTTTTTCTTACCTCTCCTTTCTCATTTTTATTCAGAGAAATTCCACCGAAAGGTAATGGAATATTGAATTGTGCTGGAATTACAGTCAGAATAATAGAGACGAGCAGAGCGTGACGGATGATGGACATGACGGCGATGAGATGATGATGATGATTGTTATAATAAGAGAGGGGTGTTCGATCCAAAACAGGATAGTGTGTTTCTCTGCACTCTCTCGTTTTCTCATTGTCTCTGTAATCGAAAGGTGGTCACTGGATTAGAAGGGCAGGATTGATCAAGATAGTGCTAATCTGCCCTACTGTTCTTCCGAGAGAACATCAAAGCAAGTCTAGGATCTCGAACAATCGAAACTCGGGATCGTTGATAACTTCGGAAAGATCCGATTCCGGAAATCTAAAATCTAGAAATCTAAGTCTATCCTGAAATGAACTTTTTTTAAACGTTCAGTGTTGACAATGAGCTCTGACTCAATCTCTGTTTCAAAACTTTCAGGTGGTTTTTCACTACTGGTAGATCAAAAGTCCTCTTTGATTTTGAATACTGTTTGACCTACGAATTCTCGAAAAACGCGCGAAAAGTTTTGAACTGAAATGATGCAAATAATTCATACACAACTCTAAATCAAAACTCTCAAAATCAAAACTTAAGCTGTAACATGTCCATTGGATTACTTTGAACAAGAAGAACATATGCTGATTGAATGCATTCACGAACATATTTTCCAGATATGGAGCCTATTTCCAGACATTCAATTCATGTTCCCAACATAACATGCGTCTTCTTATCGAGTTTTCCAGTCTTTCCCTATCTCAAAATTGATCAAAGTAGCTCTTGTTTCTTGTCAAATTCAATTCTTTCCAGATGAGAAAATCCGAGGCTGGCAACGAAAAAACAAGGGAAAAGGCGCAAAAAAACTTCTAATGCTCCATTATTTATTCTTATCGCATAGTTTTCTATATTTCCATGTTTCCCTTTTCTTCCGAAGAATAATGTATGAATGGCTCATTGTGAAGCTTATGAGCCGAAGAAGGGGAGGGGAACGAGAGTCAGTTCGACGCTTGAATGCATTTCGAATTTCTATACTCATTTGTTCCGCCCATCTTATTTCGAAAAACAGTCGTGTCTCATTTTGCCTTTAATTGGGAAGATATGCGAACTCGAAGTTCGAAGGGTCTTGTCTTGGCTTTCAGACGGGTCACGAAATTTCAGAGTGTTCTCGGAGACGTTTCAAAACGGTTTTTCATAATTTTAGTGACCAGATCTGTGTTCTTCCATGATGAAAAATCTTTTTCAAAACTTCTGATGCCGGATTGTCTGTCTAGTTTTGAGTTTTCATGGTTTAGAAATGTATAGAAAATCCGAAAATCCTAAAAATGATAATCAAAGTTTGCTGCGATTTCAAACACATCGAAAGTTTTCTGATCCAAGACTTTTATCGAAAACTGAACTAATATCTGTACGGAGTTCCTATGCTTGTCGAATCCAAACACAATCCTGCTTTTCCTAACTCTACACATTTTCAACACCAGATTTGATGACAGCTGGAAATTTATATCTCGAGAAGTGTCGGTACACTGACCTCTCTCTCTCTCTCTCTCTCTCTTGAAAACAACAAAAAACCTTCTGACACATCGTAAACCGCTTGTCGAATCTGCCCCAGCTGGTGGCACATAAAGGAAATGTCGCTTTCTACTTTCCGCTTCTCTCCTCGTTTTCCCTCACACCGGCTCATCGGAGATTTGTTCCACCAGAAACAAAAAAAACTTGAAACAGGTGTCTTCTTCTCCCGTCCATCATTAGTTTACTTCATCTTCTTTCATTTTCTAATCCGTTCCTCTGCTGTCTGCCTGTTGCTCACCAGATCCTTGTCTCTGCGTCTCTTATCCTCACACACTCTCTCGCTTTCCCGGTGATGAGTGGACGTAATAGTGAGAAGATCAGAGGAAGAGAAACTAGAGACATTGACAGATGAGATGATGATACACAGAAAGGAAACGGGTCAGGAGAGGGAAGCTCTTTGGCTCTTTGTCTCAATTATCACCTTTTCCCTCCTCGAGATTCTTTCCCATCGAAAAGTTGCGATCTCATTTCAATCGCAGTTGTATCCCTCTTCTCCCCCTA
Source organism: Caenorhabditis sp. 40 LS-2015 (assembly GCA_900536305.3). Lineage (NCBI taxonomy): Eukaryota > Metazoa > Nematoda > Chromadorea > Rhabditida > Rhabditidae > Caenorhabditis > Caenorhabditis tribulationis. Next base: position 1,166,629 of record LR543574.1, on the reverse strand, counting down.
TTCACTCTCATTATGCTAATTGTATCATCCCCCACACTCTAGGTGTCACGACCATCATGTTTACGGTAGCAACAATAGAAGAAGTGAGGGCGCATTTTGATGTGAAGGTCGTTCCGATGACATGCCCCATACTTTTGGATGGTTCGGCCCGGAAATCGAGATGTTTATCTCTGAGGTTTAGGATGTCAAAATTTTCTGGAACTAGTTGTTATAGATCGAAGCTTTCATCCGTATGGAGATACTTTCACGATACTTTGTGCCCTCAAAACACGTTTATTTTGGTTGAGAACATAACCAAAACAGCTCGAGTCTAGCACAAAAGAGCTACGAAACATTACCTATTTTCCAATTTCAAAAACGAATTTCTGCTATTGTTAACACTTTTCATCGAATTGAGCATGAAAATGCACGCATTTTGCAATGATTCTCGATTTCATGTTCTTAATGTATTCAGATTCTCCATTACCTCTTTTTTCTTCAGAATAACTAACTGCATCTGATTGTTTATTTGATCTCCCAGTGAAACCAAACCTGCTCAAACAAACTTTTTTCTTCACGATTCGCTCCAAAGTCCTCACAGACATTGTCCAATATTTTCCCTTCCCAAAGTCCTCTAATATTCCCCTCTCATTCATAATGTCTTTTCGGGACCATCCACACTCATTATATTTTTACATATTTCTTCGTATTAGTTGGAGAGTAGATTTCCCAATTCTCCCCCATCTCTATCTCTTCTGCTCTATCTCTGTCCCTAAGGGTAAATCCCCTTGAAACTGTTTATTTTTCATTGAGAAATGGGATTGGAAGAGAGCACTAAGTGCACCACGCAGTTGCTCACTCATTTCTGCATAATTCATTTTCGATTTCAGAAAGAATGAGGTGACTGAAATGGCCAAATTTTCGACGCGATGTGTGATAGCTTGTCTGCTGACAATTGGAATGTGCCTTTTACAGTATAACTTATTTTTTCGAAATTTCAAGTTCAAATGGTGGTTGGAGAAAGAGCGGAAGACGATGACACGTCTGGAGAAAAAGTGAGTGTTTCAATAGAATCTGTTTTCGAAAGGTAATGACTGAACAAAATGAGCAAGAAAAACATTTCAGTCTGAAAGGTCTGGTTTTCAAGAAAATCTAGAAAACGATAAGAAAAAGTTGCTTTGTATATTCCGGTAGGAATTTAAAGAGGGTTCAAATCTAGGTCGGATCTTGATCAGGTTTCTGGTCACAAGTTGGTCATTGTGTTGGTTTTTCATCAGAATTCGGGACAGTAGACAAACAGTACAGGACTAAATTTTATGCTCATTTTCAGATTCCCATCAGCTCTGATCGTCGGGGTCCGCAAGGGAGGCACTCGTGCTCTTCTCGACGCCATTGCCCTCCATCCAAAAGTCAAAATTGTCCGAAGAGAAACTCACTTTTTCGATGCAAATTACACTCTTGGATTCGAGTGGTATCGGGATCAGATGCCAGATATCGAGAGGGAAGATGAGGTTAGTCCGATATCTCCAATTTGTTCAATGTTTCACTGTTTCAGGTTGTCATTGAGAAGACGCCCGCCTACTTCACAAATGAAAATGTTCCAAAGAGAGTTTACGAGATGAATCCCAACATGAAGTTGATTTTGATAGTCCGGCATCCAGTGTACAGAACAGTCAGTGATTTTACACAGGTTATTGTACATATGATTCTGAACCCTAATACAACTACTGTTTCCAGGTCTACTACAACAAACTGGAACAAAACAAATCCCTCCCAGTGCTCTCGGTTGAGGCTTTTCGAACGAATGAAGCTGGAGTGGAAGAAATTAACATGGAATACAAACCGATGACGAACTCACTGTACGATGTTCACATTTCAAAGTGGCTCAAGTATTTCAAGATCGAAAACTTTTTGCTCGTGAATGGAGATGTGTTCAGAGCAAATCCGCTTCATGAGGTATCCTAGTTCGGTTCCGATTGTTTCTAATGAAATATTTCAGTTACGAAGAGTAGAAGAATTTCTCGGGTTGGAGAGGTCAATAACACCTAGTCAATTAGTTTTCGACTACAATAAAGGATTCTTCTGTTTTCGGAAAACTACGAAGATTCGGTGTTTGGGTCAATCAAAAGGTAAGTGATTTCGGAATTCGTATCGAAAAAAGTTCCAGGTCTAAAACGATTGCTTTTGGCCGAGAGAAAGACTTCCAATTTCGGTGAATCTCAAAGTTAATTAAAAAAATATTCTCCAGCGAAATTTCGCATTTTTCATTGCCCCGTTTTCAGGCAGAAAGCATCGATCAGTCAGTGAAGACGTCGTACTGAAGCTGTCGAAAATGTTTGAGGACCACAATCAGAATTTCTTCCGGATAGTCAACCGTACTTATTCTTGGGATTAATCTCGTTTCTGTTCCTCCGCTGTCTTCATTTCTCATTTTCCTAGTGACATTTCCTCATTTACGGGTACTCCATTTTCAACTGTGCATCTGGTTTCCATGATTCTTGAAAAATGAACATTTCATCTCCGTGTCTAAATCTCAAACTAAAATTGGAAATCAGGAAATCCTTGCCAAGTCTCTCCAAAACAATTGAATTTTCATGTCTTCCGAGAATGTCTTCTGAATTTTCTTCACTTTACTTTCCCCTCGAATTTCTTTAGTTTCATCTTCGGAATCCTCTCGAAAATTCTGCCACCTGTTTTCTCAGACTTCCTCGAGAACTCTGTTACCAATATCGTAAAATCAATTGCACCACAGAGTCGAAGAAAAATAATTGTGTGAAACAGGAAAGAGGGAACAGAATACGTATTAACTTTGATGTGCGTCTTATGTTTATGGTTATGTTTATTCCTACGATGTTGTCGAAGAGAAAAAAGGATTCGAAAGGAACGAAGCGAAAAAGAAAATTTTGCTAAATTTAAGATTCTTATCTTTGTCATTTGAAGATGCACGACGGTATGAATTCGAATCTGTTAGTTTGATCTGACTCTTATTCTTCCCGCCCCCGTACATAATGGAATTTGGTTGATTTCCGTTTTTCTTTTTCAATAAATTCCGGCTCTTCTCGAAGGCGAAACCCAAAGAAACTCGCTTCAAGAGCTTGTAAAAGAGAAAACAAGAAATGAGAAAAAAGTGTTTATTGGATCTATGGGTTGTACTCGATTGGGAGGTTCTTACGACGAACCATACCGTCTCCCTGGAACCACTCGCGGCGGAACTGCTTGGCGGCTCCGTCTGGGGTGTTTGTCCACTCAACGGTGATACGGTCATTGTTGGTGTCCTGAAAGAATTCGAGTTAGAAACAATTCCAATTGAAAACCTTTTTACCTCTTGTCCGTAGGCGAAAGCATCGCAAGAGACGGCGAGAAGAACTGCCTCCTTTGGGTCGAGGACTCCGCATGGTGGGTCGACGCCGAGACGTTTCATGTTGGTGGTCTTGATTCCGTATCCGATACGGCGTGCGGACGAGTTGATCACCTTGATGTGGTAGGTGTGCTTGTCGTCGTACGGGGCGTTGAAGACGATCTTGGCGTTTGGTTGGGTCTGGATGTCTCCTGGTGGGACGGATTGAGCCATGGCGATGTTTTGATTGAGATGTACTCGATGAAGATTCTATTCGGATTCTTCTCCTTTTATAGCAACTTCTTATCTGTGCTCCAGATCTTTACTCTAGATCTTTGGAAGTGATAAGAATGGGCTTCACGTTTTATGAAAACCACTTTTTTCTTGTTAGAACACTCGACTTTTGCACTGTAAACATGAGAGTGATGAAAAATCGAATTTTTGACCGTTTTGCACTGAAAAAACCAAATTCTATATACTTTTTGAGCGGTACTGTATACTCTCCCACTAATTTCTCCTATCTTCGCTATTTTTTCAAATCCCAGCTAGAACATTTCTAACGTCTTCTGAAGGAAGTGAATTGACCTAGTGAGTTGAATTTCTGAGAGGACTGATTGGGTTCCGGTCAGCCGTTTTCTGCAAAGACCAAGTTTTGACTAGCATTTGTTCGACTTTTTTCCACCGAAATTCGCATTCGTCAAGTTCGACTTCATCGTAGCTTTGAATAGAGCATCAATACCAAAATCCTTCAATTCGGACAGAGTTCAGAGCCCTTGGGCCGCATTTCTCGGTTTTGAAGTGGTAACATATTTCACATGTTCCACCAAAAAGCCATTGATTGTTCAACCAAATGGTGAAAAGATCGTGTGAAATGACATCGAAAACACAGAAATGCCTCCCTGCAGATGTCACAAAAAGCGATTGGAACCTTTGAATGAAGTCATAAAAACTCATAGAGGGACCCTCTTTTTACTCCGTGTCGACGACAACGCCTCTTCCAGCGAAGAGTCATTTCTGCGGTTTTCCATCTTCTCCATCTCAAAATCACATCACATTCAAAACGCGTGCCGTTTTGTCATCTCTCGCTTCTCCTCTCCTGTGTTTAGAGCAAAAAGAGAGGACCCGCCTCTATCCAAATGTTCAGAATTAGTCTTCGTCGTCGTCGTTGAGGTCTCTCTATTCCTCTGGCATATGTTTTCGATATGAAGCTCAAGGCCAGGAGAGTAGGGATACTTTTGAAATGAAATAGAGATTCTCGATTTCTCTCACTTCTTGAGAGATCCTACTCCTCTTCTCCCGGTCGTTCTGACCGATCATGACTTCTGGATTTTAGGTTCCACATCTAGTCATTCCAGAGCTATCAAACTTTAAATACTCGGTTTCAACGCCAACAGGAATCGAAACAATGGATGTTTTTACAAGTTTTGCTTTCATTCCAGAATGAGAGCTGTAATTATCTCACTGAAAAATAAGTGTTTTTGCAAAACTGAGGTTTTCTTCGTTCGTTTTAAGGGTCCTTCAGAATAATTTTGGTGAAGTGAGATATGATTTTTTGGTATGTATCCTCTAGTTTGCGAATTCGTCAGGATTTTTAGTTTCTCAGCTTGGTGAGGCAGATTAGGCTAAAATGATTTCAGAAGGCTTCAATGTCACTGTTAACTTAGCAGAAGCTCACAACTTTGAAAAATTGGTTCTAGTTTTTAACTTATTAATTCTGGTGGATTGAATTGATGCAAACTTTGTACCATTTAAGTGAGCTTTTTTCTGAATCAATGTCATTGTTTCTGGAACAAACAACTTTTCTATTTCTACAATGTCCCGATCAAAATTTTCCAAATTTCCAACTGTTTTTTCCCCCAGAACGCCCATATGGACCAAGTCCAGTGGAGTCTATTTGAAAAAAAACGGAAAAAGAAGGGACCGAACTCTGGAACCAATTAAAGTCGGGGGAGATCTTGCAATCAAGCATTCATTTTTCTGTCTCAGAGTGCATTCCCTTCCGTTCATTTCTCTTTTTTCTTCGTTCTCTATCCTTCCTCGTACTTCGTTTTAAACCTCTCTCTCTCTCTCCATTCTTCCACTTGTCAAAATCAATCTTTCCTTTTCTGAGACCATCTATCCATTCAGATTCCTTCTCATAAATCGTCTCAAATGTTTAGAAAACCCTCGCACCTCTCCTCCCACTCCCGAACCTTGTTCTTTCCCTCTAGGGATTACTATCTCACCGTCCTCCTTGTCTTCTTTTTTAAGATACTCCAGCAAAAAAAATGAGTGGAAAAGATGAAAGAATAAGATCTTGGAGACAGATGTCATATTCGAATGCTCTCCCCGGAAGACAATGTCATGTCACAAGACCCTTTCCTAAAAAGTACACTATATTCTTATTCTTCGTGCCCCATTTTGATTCCCTTCCCTATCGTATACAATCTTTGAACTCTCGCATTTTTCGGCCTACGAACATATCGAAAAGTCCCAATGGAACATTTTCCCACATTGTTTTTTTCTTTGGAAAAAAACACTTTTTTTTCCACTTCTCTCTTTCACCCTCTTTTGCTTTTCGGTTTCCTAACACAAAACCAGTTAGGGTAAGGCTGCTCTTTCCTTTCTTAGGACCTCCTTCTTTTGCCAAGGAAAAGTCATATTTCCTTTTCTTTGTCTAGATGTCAACCAATCTGCCAGTCAACGTTATTCTCCCGCCGGTTACCTATTGATTTCAAGTTCAGATATATAGAAATGCGGAATCCGGTGCATCTCTGGGTGATTCTTCTCTGGGTGTGGTCATGGAGTCAGCAGATTATGGCAGACTTCAATAGTTATGTCGTTCCTCAACCACATGCACAGGTTTGTTTTTTCCGATTCACATTACAATTCCTGTAAGCCCAAACTTTTTCTGAAAAAATTCTCACATAGTTCAGCTCCGAAAAAGTTCAAAGACAAAACACTTTCTGACATTCTCCAACTTTTTTCTGTCAAAACTCTCATGAACTTTTTCCACCAGCCAACAAGTCTATAAGAGTACCAAAATAGCCCATTCGAAATGATTGATTTATGTGAGTCTCCTCCTTCTCTGCAGCGTGACCATCGACAGGACATCAGCCAACACTACGACTACTTAATGGAAGAAAACGACGAACCACTCGGGAGGGGAACTGCTCCGAACAAGTACAGATCTGTGGGTGTTCTTGAAATAAGACAGAATACTAGATGGAATATTTCAGAATCATGGACAAGCCCCTCATCGACCGGAAATCTCGGAATCAGAAAACTTCGTTCAGACCAACACAGAATCAGTGTTCAGTTCAGGGTAAGCTATTCGAAGAATTCCACTCCCCAACTAAATCTTATAATGATTCCCGAATCAAATTAACCAACCCAAATAATATTTCAGAGGCGTCGATTCCTATGGGTATTTTATTTTTCATAATTTTTCAAACCCCTTCTCTAACACTTTTGAGTTGAGTCTGGTCTGAATTAACAGCACGGCTTCTTGTTACGCTTACTGTACATCCGTTAGATTCCGAATGACTTTTCAAGAAATTGAGCAAGTCTTACTTTTCAGAGAGACGCGAGATTTTCTGCAGTTCCTTCGAAGAATACAGTATGATCATCGACAGGTACCAGAGAATGATAAAGGAGGTTAGAAATTCAGATGGGAGAATATTGATGAGATCGTTAATTCAGAAGCTACTAATGTGGAGGTTTCTGTAGTCGTCAGCAATATCCGAGCAGTTTCTGAAGTCACTATGGTAGATTTTCAGTCGAAATGAGTTTACTTATTTCGATGTTTTCAGGACTACGCACTTGAGCTTTTTTACCGAGAATCGTGGCGAGACCCTCGACTGCGGTACGATCGGAAGTTATTCAAAAACAAAACGGAACTGGCCCTCCACGAAAGCTACACCAATTTCCTCTGGTTTGTTTCCTCGACTCATAACCAACAAAATAAGTCATTCGAAGCGGAAACAATTGTTTTAGGTTCCCCGACACGTTTGTTCCAAACGCGATTGCCTCGAAAAACCCGCAACGAAACTCGATTTCGCACAGAAGTTTGTTGAGATTAGACGAGACCGGGAAGTTGCTTTACAGCCGAAGAATATCTCTTGTTTGTGAATGCAGTTAGTTTCTTTTGTGACCTATAAACAAATAGAAGTTGAAAATATTGCAATTTTCAGCAATGGATCTGACACTTTTTCCATTCGATAAACAATTGTGCAAGCTTGGAATCGAGAGTTGTAAGTCTTCATATGGAAAGGGGCGGGTTGAATCGAGGATTTTCAGATGGATACACAGCCGATCATGTTGTGTACAAATGGTCAAAAGGGGCCAGAACTGCTTTGGAATTGAAAAAGATCAGATTGCCAGACTTCACTATTCAAGAAGCTTACGTTACAAGTCAAATGGAAAGTTATGCAACAGGTAGAGCTGGGAAAATCGGAATCCTGAGAATGAGTTACCTTCTCCAGGAAACTATTCTCGACTCTACGTCTGCTTCGTGTTCTCTCGATCTTCTGGATTTTGCTTCCTTCAACTCATCATTCCATCCACTGCTGTTGTTATCACCTCATGGGTTTCATTATGGATGGAAACAGAAACTGAGTTCCAGGTTTCAAATAAATAAACTTTTCCATACCAACCTAATCCATTTCCAGGACATGATATCTATCATTCTCGCCATAACCTTTTTGATCTTTTCCTACAACGAAATGATGCCTCGTGTCAGTTACATCAAAGCAATGGACATATATCTTGGTGTTTGTTTCATGATAGTCTTCCTCTCACTGATCAAGTTGGCCCTCGTGAAATATATGCGACAGAAAATCATGTTGACGTGAGTTCCTCTTCTTAAGATGTAGCAAGAAGACGTCGAAGTTCAGAAGTGATAGCGGAAACTCTCTCCAACAAATGTCACAATTGTCGACGAGACAGCGACTGCGGGCAAGGAAAGCGTCCAGCATGAACTTCCGGAATAACGCAGGTTCGTTTTGAAGGGGAATTGAGGGACGAAACATGAGAATCTTTTGAGATGGAGTTAACGCGGTGCCAGAGGAGACCCAACATATGCTGACAGTTCCGAATGGAGCAAATGGCACAAATGGGGCCGCCAATGTGGAGGAGAAGGAGGCTAATAATAATAGTGAGTGTCTAAATTTTGGTGTGGCAAATTTCAAGTTCTGAATTCTACCTTAGCTCTGAAACGAAAACGGATAAACTTTGATAGTACACATGTCTTGACGAATCAAAAATCTTGTATATTCTCCCAGAATCCCATATCTCTGACATGCTGGAAATCCGTATCACACAACGAACAATGCACCGCTTCCATTGGGTCTCACAGGTAATCTTAATTCCAGCCAAAGCCTCTCTCACATCTTCTCGTTTTCCAGATGCTCTTCTTTTTTGGATTCGTGATATTCTGTCTTTTCTACTTCTTGATCTATCCAAATCTTCACATTGTGAGTGTTGATCCAGCATGCGACAAGAATCTAGCGGAGTGGTTCGCGGAGATCTACTAGACTCTTTCTTTTCTTTTCCATGTCATTTTCTTTCTGTGATTACGGGTGTCATGAAGTATAAAAAACAGAACACAGTTGATTTTTGATAAAATATTCATCTCTTTTTCGTTTCTATTTTACATTTTTCTCTAAAAGTGTTTTCGGGGTGTTGAAACAATCGGTGTGGATAGAAGGGGACAAGGTGTGGGGGTCACTCGGTGAAACGGAGATTGTCTTCGGGATTCAGGAGGAGAAGGGAGCAATTTTACAGCAATAGAAAAGAAAAGTATTATTGGGGGTTTGGGACTTGAGGGAGAGCGGAATGTCACCCGTAGGAGAATGTGAAAGTACTCATCTACTTATTGAATTTTGGGGGAGGGGTCGGAGGAGAAGAGATTCGCAAGATGGGCGGTCTAGTGACGACCATCCAAAGCATCCAGGTACTTGTAGTCAATGAGACGGGGGATCAATGTGTGTCTGAAATAATGCAAGATTGATTCAAAGTTTCAAATTTTAAAAACTCACCGAATCGGGAGGAAGAAGAAACACACAATTGGGAAGACCATCTCAATGAAGGGATACGGTGAGAAACCGAAAGCACACAGAATGATGAGTTGGAGCAGTTGGCAGGCAGTGAATAAGTGCACTTTGCGTTGCGGAACTTTTCGAATGTAATGGGTTGGTGGGTACGCTTGCTGGAACAATAATACAAGTTTCAGAAGATTAGTGCGTTTTTCTCTCACCTGTTCAGTTATCAGAAGAAGTAGCCGTTCAAACATCTCATTTCCGGACAGCGAAGTCAATGCCATGTACAGGAAAAGGCCATGAAGTACAGAAGTTGGGATGAGTTGAAGGGGATACGGTATCAGGAAGAACATGGAGACAAGGATCATGACATGGGCGATGAGAGAAGCCAGGCGAGTCTCTCGGACGTTCATGATTCTGGAATATTCGAGGAACGTGTGAAATGAAAAGAAAAAAAAACTTACACTTCATGAACATGTCCTTGAGAAACTCTTTCTTCAACGTCGGCGAGTGCTCTGAGATGAAGTGGAGAGTGTGGAAGAGCCCCATGCATCCATGGCAGACCGAAGACCGAGAGGAACATGTTCAGAAGAGCAACAACGAAGAGGTCCAGGTTGTGCGATGTTCCCTTTTTCAGCTTGTTCTGATTGTTGTTCACGATTGCAGATGTGATATTTTGATCGATGAAAAACAAGAAGGAAAGGGAGAATCCGAGGAGAAGGCAGACAAAGTATCCGGATGGTGGCAGAGAGAAGATGTCAGCCATTTGAATCAACGGAAACTCGAAACGGAGGTTGAATCGGTCTTCTGAAAATAGGGAACTTTAGAATATTTCGCTCTTGACGGAACTCACTTTCAATATCAGAAAATGCATAAGATCCGGTGAATGACATGATCAGAACAGAAGCGGGAAGCGCATAATCTGCCAACCACTCTCGTCTCGATCTAGTCAGGTAGGGTGTCTTTCGGAAGTTATACAAAAACAGTCCAAGCCAAAGAGTTCCGAACATCAGAAGCATGTAGAGTATAGACGTGTCTCTTCTACAGAGACTTCCCGTATCTCCAATGCTCATACTGCTCGTTATATTCCCGACGATGCTGTCAGTATTCGTTGTTCCGTTCCGAAAAGCGTCCAGTGCCGTTCGAGCCGCCTTCATGGATATTGCCGACGTATCACAATCGTTGTAGTTCTTTTTGAAGCCTGGAAAATTGGTCAAGTTGAGTGCTGTTCATGTAATCAAGAGTACTCACTGTTGTGTATTGCCCGTATGGATTCGACCGTAAATGCAATTGCGATGAAAAGGGAAAACATTTCCTCGGCAGACCTCGTTGCAAATTTCATCAGACTACACAACTCAGTCGCCGAGTAAAGTATCAGGAACATTTGACAGAACAGACCGACGCATGCGTACATTGCCAGAAAATCATATCCAAGTTCTTGGGATATTTTGTATATCACTGAAATATTTTTGTTGCAGATGATTGATTTTTGATGAAAAGTTACCTTTTATATAAATCGCTAAAGGCACTGTTGTAAGTAGTATAATCATTGGTTGGCCACCAAAAAGAGAGAAGAAGATACCACCGATAGCTTGAGCAATAATCACTTTCCGTACGTCTGAAAATCGTCAGAATGGAGAGCATTCTTCAACAAAGAAACTCACTAATAGCTCCTTTCGTATTATCATCATTGAGCACACCGAATGCAATTGCTGGGAGAAGACACGCAAAATACAAGAATACCACCGTAGAGAAGAGTTTTTGAACAGTTTTATGACCCCGGATTCCATCGAGATAATCGGATGGATAAATGGCAAGACGTCGTTTAAACTCGTCCTTCAGCCCACGGAACGGATACCATGCTTCTGGGCCGAACTGGAAAGGGAGAACTTTAGGAACGTTCTGAGACAAATGAAAAATTTACGATTTGTTCCTTGGCATGGCTCAAATGAATGGAAGACTTCCTTTCCCTCCATTGATTCTGATCCATGGCCAATTCTTTTGCTGCTGAGAGAAGAGTCGATCGGAACTGCTCAACACTTTGAGCCATCACCAATCTTTGTCTAATTTCCATATCAGCGAAGAGAGTGGCGAAGGTTCGGGTGGTTTCCAGTGCAGTTTTGGTTCCTTTCTGGAAACACATTTTTTCAAACTTATGCACTTCACTAGAAGTTAGAAACTCACCGCTCTGCTCGGTGCAATCACAATGATGATGAATCGAAGATCTTGCATCGTCCTTCCCAAGTTGGTTGGATGAGAGAGACGGGCGATTGCCACGTGGCGATGTTGAACTGTATTCAGCATACATCTGAAAATCAAGATTCACATCTTTGCTCTTTCACTGTTCCCTTATTTCTGAAAACCTCGGGAGACCTTTGAGAAATTTTTGTTGCAAGTTCTTTGCCTCCCTGCTGTGACCTTATTGTTAATGCAAAATCAAATAAGAGTCTTTTGAAATCGAAAAAAAAACGGAAGAGGATTTTGAGAAAGTAGAAACGCCATGAGAGAGCCCATAACAATTTCGGGTGAACTTGAGAACGACTTCCGTCTTCTTCTTTTTTTCGTCGGTGGAAGAAAAATAGAGGGTACGAGAAAAGAAAAAAGAAGAGAAAATCCTGTGTTAATTGAATGCAAATTTCTTTTTCTGGCGGGTGGAAATCGAAAAAAAATGGGATGGGAAAATGGGAAAGATATACGGATGGACTTACAGAGCACAAATCCACGTCTGATCGTAATCGAAACTTCCGCCGACGGATCCAGTTGTGCAGATGGATTGGACTGTTCGCGACAAAATGTGGACTGAAAAATTGAGACTTAACTGAATCGTTTTTTTGCTGGTTCATTTATCAATTGAGGTTTTGTGATTGAGAAACAGATAGAGTAACGAAATCCCAAACTCTCTGCCTTATTTCAGTTCCTGTTTTGGGTTTCAGGTGAACGCCTAGTCGAAAAGTTATTCGTGTACAGCTATGACTTTTGAACTCAAAAACTTTTCAGCCTTTTATTCAGAATCTTCATGAGCCTTTTGCAAGGTTTTTTCACGGAATCCCTCATTGTGCTTTGAGCTTCAGAATCCCCAGAAGCTCTGCAGAATCATTTCATAAATAATTCCGTCCTGAAACTTCTGCTCCCGTCTCTTTTCCTCTATTCAATATCGGCCTTCAAACTCACATTGATTTCCGGCGTCTTGTGTGAAAAGAACACTTCTGACCTGCTCACTCGTGAACTCGGGCTCTTGGATATCCATCTCATGGATGATTCTGAAACACATAATCATATACTAGTGTTCGGTTTTCAGTTGTTTTGTTCCCAAACGAAATGGTAATCCTTTTTCTTTTTTTGACTCAACGACACAACCACGATCATCATCATCATCATCATGGCCCGTTGTCTTTTTTCTCTCCAGAAAAGCACTTCCTTCCTTTCAAAACAACAACAGAGGCAGGAAGCTAAGAACACATGCCAAATAATTTGGAATTCTTCTCCAAAAAAGGTTCTCAGCTATAATAATACGAATCTTTGAATCCTAAATTTGAATCTTCCAGACTCATTCTTCCCCTCTGTAGACATACATATGCCTATCCTTTTCCACTCGATCATTTTCCATTTCCATTAATTATTCATCAAAAAACCAACACAAACTTTGTCCTGAAAGAAAAGAAGAAGAAAAGCGAAGCCCATCCAACTCCATTTTCATCCTCTTCTACTACTCCCCCATCAAACTTAGACTTATGAGATGGTGATGATGACAAAAAAATGTGTGTCGTTTTTTACTCCCTCCGGAGCTTATTCGGATCACAAGAAGTGGATGGGGGAGTATATCGGGCAGAGAAGGAATTCTTCTCTCGGAATGACAAAAATATAACTCACTTGGCAAAAATCTCTTCAAGACTTGTCTCCTGAAGATCGAGAAGGAGTACCGCCTGCAAAAACACAACAAATTGCTTTCACTAAAAATAGATATGAGGTTCCCGGGATCTTTAAACCTTAATGGCCATATTCATATTTTCAGCTGCCGGGTTTGTTTTTTTTAACGATCCAATGGCATCTAAGTTTTTAGTTCATACCATATCTAACATTTTTCAAGGCGGCTTAACTTACATAGCTTCTGCTCTTTCAAAAAAAACCCATTCCATTTTTCTTTAGTTTTTAGTAGGCCATCGTTTGTCAAAAAACGGCCAACCAAAAATAACCATGTCCTTTTGTTGAAACTAATGAGTCCAAAAAACAATTTCCGGTCCCTTCTATCCAATATTAACCTCACCTTATTCAACAAATGGTCAATGTCCATCGTCGCTCGAATCTCGGATCCGAAATCCTTCATCGGAATCTTCTCATGTTTCGCATACATCAAGGTCACATTATCATATTCATCTGTAAAAAAAGAATCTCAGAATGTTTCCTTTTTTGCTATATACTCAGTTTCCTTCTCCCACAGAAGCCTCATCTGGTCTCTTCAATCAACCGAAATTGGTCTTCTTCAAAACCGCCCGCTTCCTTTTTCTTCATCGTCGCCCGCCCGAAGCGGTCCGTCCGGCCGGACCCCAAACTTTTTATGTAGAAAGAAGGAGGACCGGGGGAGAGGGTCCACTAGTTTTGTCCCTTTTTCCGTCTATGCTACCCAATAAAATAGTATGAAGTTTTTTTCTTAAGCGCAATAAAACAAGTCTGCGGGGAAGAGACAAAAAGAAACATCTTCGAAAGAAACACTCGCACTAAAAAAACAAAAAGAAACAGTAGACATACTTCCCGCATTACTCCAACTGAGAGTATCCAATGGAGGTGTGTCACTATCAAAGTCGCGATCTTCGGCAAGAAACGGTTGGGATCCATACTGAGACAGGGTCCGACTGGGGGAGCCACCACGTGGCGATCCACAAGCACTTGATCTTCGAGTCTTGGCTTCTTCTTGTTGTAATGATTTCATCGATAACCAGGACACTCGCTTCGTCAGCATCTTGGCCTTGTCCGGTGGCAGTGGGATAGTTGTAGATGGTCCACTCATATTGATCAGATTGACAGTACCACCTCCATTACCTCCAGAACTTGTTCCACTATTCATCGCAACTTTCTTGGCTTCAAACTGAAGTGTAGGTTGACTCGCCCGACGTTCGAATGTCTTCAGAGGTCGAAATCCGATGGCAGGTGCACCAGTTTGCACGGACTTTCTTCTTGTTCCAACTGGACTCAGGTGGAGAGAAAACGATGGAGCAGGTGGAACCTTGTCGTCTTCTTCACCGGATGTTTGTACTGTACCAGGAGGACACGAAGCCACAGAATTACCGGATACATTCGATATTCTTCGTTGCTCGGGTACATAGAGAAGAGTATGAGATGTTCTTCTAGCCATCACCCGTAGTCTGGGATCTGGTTTCTTGATATAAATACCTCCCTGACTTCCGTTCGAATCCTCTCCATTCTTGGGTAGTAGTGGATACTCTTCAGAAATGCCCGAACTGCAGCTGGCGAAATCAAGAGGAGTTCGGTACGAATCGACGTCGGATCCTTTTCGGACACTCCCATTCGATACGAACACCTTCACATTGGTGACGTTCATCAGAGGTGATAATAATGACAATAATAATAAGAGAAATTGAGAAGACTGGACCGAATGAGGCGCCGTCCACGATGGACTGGCCTAGGGGGCACTGCTTCTCAGTTGGGGCGGAGCCAGAGGAGCTTCACGAGCAGAAGCAGCAGCACAAACCACTTTTAGATTCCTCTCTCAGCGCTCTCTTTTTTTGCCTGCCCCTTTTTTACTTCATGCCCATTCCATTCACTACTCAGTTGAGTCGTTGACGACAAGAAAGAAAAGAGAAGAAGGAAAACGAAGAAGGGGAGGAACCTCCGCCGCATATTATGGGATTGATGAATCGGATTCCGAGACTGCCGTCTTCGTCTTCTTTCTCCCATTTCCCCTTCGCCGTTATGTAGATGGCTCCGTCGACGGCGCCGTCGCCTCCGATATTTTGCGCTGATGATGGCTCTTCAGATTCCGCGGGAGGGAAGTGCGACGGAAGTACAGAAAAGAATCGAAACATCGAGAATTTCAGAACCCAAATGACGAATCCGCAAGATGTTGATGGATCTATGGGATGAATCATTTTGACAGTTGTTTGTTCAATTCTCCAGTAGAGTTTTTGCATGACGAAGAAAAGAAGTCATCGATGAAAAGTGGCTTAATTCCAGAAGCAGTTAATGTTTGGTCGGGCTCAGATTCCGACATTCCAGTTCTGTTTTTCCACAGGATGAGAAAAGATGATTCATTTGACGTTCGGGAAGAGTCTGTACTCCTAGTAAGAGTTCGGGACTCAATTTGTGAGCAACTTTACGAAAATGATTATGATCTAAAGTAGTCGAAGCCTCTCTCCGCTTTTTCCAATCTATTTCAAACCTTTGGAAATGAGAGAAGAGCTATTCGTTTTCCTCAAACTCTATGCGCTGCTTATGAATAATCTTCAGATGTTTTGTAAAAAAGAGAAGAGGATGTCATCTCAAGAGTTCAAAGAGCCGTTTCCCCCCGCGGGGCACAATCTGTCCGACGAGCCAATTCGATTACCGGAAGAAACCCGACACAAGAAAAAACGGAGAAGAGACGAAGTATCTTTTCTTGATTCTCTCTCCCTTCTTCTCAGTTTTCTTGTAGGCGTCAAAGAAGACGTCGTCCCAAGAAGAATGGAGCATCAGTTTCCATAAGTTGAAATGAACGCGAATTCTGCTTCTCCACACTCTTCACGTCGTCCTGTCATCAGAATCGTGTGTCGCTTCTTCCGAGACATCTTCAGCGTTTTCGCGCCGAAATTCAATTTGCGATGACACGAGCTCCTCCTCTTCTCTTTTTTTTTAACTTCTTCTTTCTGTTTCCTCTTACAAGAAAAGAGAGAGTATCACTCTCTCATATCTTATGAAAGTGTCATGAGCACAAGAGCCGCTGAGTCGTTGTGTGCTACCGGAGCAATGGATCCGGGCAGGCATGTTTTCAAAAAATGCGTTGTGTGTGGACACCACGAAATAAAAAAGATAATAGAAGAAAGGGAAGCAGGAAGGAATAGGAAGAAGAAAGTTGGTGGGAGCCAAGAATTTTAAATCGAGGTGCAAAATCATGTTGTATTTTTGGAGCTCGAACACTTTTTGGTGGTTTAAAAATATTGGGAGTCGAAACTCGAGAAGGCTATTTTTGGAGAATATGAAAAAATACTAAGATATCCAGCATCGGACCGCAAACAGATTTTTTAGTAGTCAGAATTAGAGACACTGCTCCCTAGACCCATACAGTACACTTTGTTTGACCTACCATCATCATCCTCAAATTCATGAACAGAATCATCGTCGATCATGTAGACGTGACTGGCCCTTCTCTCCTCATTATGGTGACTCTCCAGTGAATGAATTGTTGCAGACGTACACGATTGATGCATCTCACTTGTCGATTTAGGTCTTCTGAAGTGACACCTTCTCGGAGTATTGGCACCAGACGCCACGGTCGCCTCCGAGTTCGCAGATCCACTTGCATCGGAATCATGTCTTCGTCGACTGCGATGAACACCTCCATTGTTGGAACTGTTGCTATGATTTGTGCCATTAGTCAACACGATTCCACCCGGTGTTCTTGCTCCCACTGGTTTCACTGTGAAAACTCTCGATCTACTTGGCACTTCTCTCTCCAGACTTGATTCACTGGCAGTTTCCGTTGCGAAAGATGTTTCTGATGCATATTTGCGAAGCTTCCGATCGATAATAGATTTTGCACAGTTTGAGACGGGCGGAGCACGAAATGTAAGTGGTGCTGATGGTGGATCTGAGCCGCCGAACGGATCGGCAATGCTATCCGAATCCGGTGTTGTCATAACTGATCGATTATTGTCTTGTCATAGTCGGCAACAGATATGATTCTGAAGATACAGTAATCAGAAGGCGTTACGAGACAAGAGGAAAAAAACCGGATAAGCGAGTCATAAATCAAGAACAATCGTATGGAAGGAAGTAATCTAAATGCTAATTTTTTCCTTGATTGTTTTTTTCCCAATCAAAGACTAATCGAAAAGTACCGGGATTCTATCTACATAATCTCTCCATTTCGGCATACTGTGAATCTCTTTCATTCCTTTTTTTTGCTCTTTTTTTCCGAAAGAAAAGCGTAAAGAGCAAAGAGCTTGTGAGGGACCCAAAAGGGGGAGGAGCAATTATAAATGTGAGGGTGGATGCAAAAGAAGAAGAAGATGGAAAGCAATATCTTCACCCTCCCAGAGCGGCAAAAAGAGCACAAACTGAAAATGGAAGAGTTTTCGAAACTGGATCACTACTCGAGTAGAAGGTGATAGAAATCAGGTCCGGTTACACGAGGTGGACTTGGAGCAAGCGATGGGAGGAAAGAAGAAAACATGATTTGAACTTGAGCATTTTGAAAAAGAGGAGAGTAGAATGTTGTGATGGGTAACAAAAAGAGGTCGGAGGTCGAGTAGGATTGTGGTTACGACGGAAAGATCAAACGGAGGAATTCGGAAAAGTATTGTCAAACGAGGCTCTGAGTTGAGGGATTTATATTTGGAAAAATGTTAATATCATGATCTTCGATAGATTCTCATCATTCAATATCAAGAGGAAGATGATCTACAGTACCTTGTAGTAATAATGAACATTTTTAGTTGATTGTTTAGGGACTATTTTTTCGAGTCCTCAAAGATTTGATTTCTGAGAGAATTTGTCTTACGGTAACCAAAATCTTTTATTCCAAAATCATCGAAAAAAAAACTTTCAAAGATTTTCAAGGACTCTGCAAAAAGGAACCAAAAGATTCTGAACTGCCATTGACTGACATCGAGAAGACTTCCTGAGATATCTCCTCGATGCCGAAAAAGAGCTTATCTCGGTATTTCGAAGCAAAAGAATGTGCACGCCCAAAAACTTCTTGAGCCCTCCCAAGTTCGTCTCTCTTTCTTTTCGACACCCCATTTCGCAAAAAAAAAATACGATAGGAACGGAGATGAGCAAAAAGAAGCACACGGATCGAGTGGTGGGAGGCGAGGGTGGCAAACAGCAAAAGATGCGGAAAAAAGAAAACAGATCATCCTTCTTCTTCTTCTTATTCCCTTTTCTGCGTTCTTTCAGAGAGGCTAGAATAAGAACAAAGACTGAAATCCATGGCTGAAACAGAAGGAGACAGAGTAGAATGAAAAGACGGCATGTTTTCTGTTGAAAAAGTTATGAGTTGGCGGTTTTTCAATGAAAGGCATCCGAGTACAAAACTGACTTGTTTTCAGGTTTTCCTTTGTGAAAAGACGAAGAAAAAAGAATGAGGCGAAGAATCATCGTGGAGCATACTAATGGAGAGGTGACTATTATTAGGTTTTGAAAAATCCCGTATTTTATTTTGAAAAAAAAAACGATAGCAGATCAGGACGAAAACTCGTAGAGCGTAGCTATGAATCATTACGATAAAAAATCAAAAATTTCAAAAACAGGCCGAGAGCTAGATTTCATTTGTTGAAACTTTCAATGGAAACCGAGATAAGGTTCCTTGAAATGGTGCAACACTGTTACAGGTTTTGTATCTTCATGTTGAAGCATCAGAAGATCTTTAGAAAATGTGAGGTACAGTTTGCAAAATGTCGAAAAGTTTTCAAAACCCGAAATTTCCAGATACAGAAAGAATGCGCGTGTGTGTTGAATGTATGATCTAGAGATTGTAAAACGGAAGAAATAAAGAATGAACCATTGAAATTGGAGAAAACGAGGAGATTTCAGAGGATGAGATGGAAAACAGAAAGAAGAAGATGCGTGAAAAACGGCGGCGGCAGAAATGGAGAAACAGAATAAAGAGCATACACATGAGAAGAAAATGGCGGTGTATGTGGTTGGGATTCGTCCCGGCGCCTGGAATATTTACATTTGCCCCATGGAAGTGAATGAAAACCGACGAAACAGTGATGAGAAGGATGGGACGGAGGAGAAAGTGGGAACGGAAGAAAAATGAAACGGTGAGAAAAACGGGAAAAAAGGAGTTTCGAAATGGAAACTCTTTTCAGAGCAAGATGAGGTGCGTGGGAGAAACGGATTGTTGAATACACATACACTAGCGGATCGAAGAAGAAGGAGAAGAAGACGTTGCAAATAATTGGATGTATGTGCGAAGCGGCGGCTCTTCTTAAGAAGACCGGTGGGAAGATGTCGACTCATCAGAAGACGGCAGAAAGCATCACATTTACATCCACTACTTGAACTTCTTCTCCTCCGTTTTCTCCAACGTCGTCTGCCTTTTTTTTCAGAGATGCCTTCTTGTCAAATGAGACTGATTGACGGGTTACGAGGCGGCGGAGGCGGATGCGAGAGCTCACTTCTTATAGGTAATCGAATAGTTTTTAGAGGGACTGATCTTCTGAATTTCATTCCATTCCCGTAAACCCATTTTGGTTCAGATTTATAGCCTCTACGGGAAGCTAGCTCCATCCGAATGAACTTTTGAAGGTTCTAGGGTCCGATGGAACCCTACGAAGAAGTTCAAAAACCAACGGACAAATTAGCAAGGAGGGAGAGGGACACATATATCTTGTTTGCAAAAAAAAGAAGGCAAGAAAAGGAGACAAAACCAAAAACTTGTCGCGTCTTCGTTTCCGGGGTAAAGTCGAAATGAAGTGGAAAACGGAGGAGCTTCTTCCGAGCTCAGAAATATGTGCTCATATGTCGGCTCGGCGCGGAGGCGAAATTCATCAGAAGTGTCCGACGGAGTCCCTCAGGGAGAAGATGTCGAATATGGAGAAGAAAAAAAAAGAGTGAGTGAAATGAAATTCCGGGACATGTTCTTTTTCCTCATCTCATGTGACGGACGGACTCCCGGACAAGGTACCGTACAACTGTCAGGGTTGGTTTGAATTTGGGAACTTCCTACATTCAACAAACTTTATAACAACGAGAAGAACAGGTTTGATATTGTTTCGAATATTTTTGATCACGTTTACCAAAACTCAAAGTCTCTAAATCGTATTTTTTGCAGTTCACAACTTGTTTCGATAATCACAACTATGTTAGTTATGTTGCGTTAAAGAACATGGGTCCGTAATTTTTCGGCCGATACTGTTTATGAACTTTTGAACTTCCCTTCAACCTAGTAGTCTAAACAGTGCAGTTCAGGACTGAATACTAATCCCAATTCTGAATGTTTTCCTACAGTATCTCTGACCCAAATTATCCCAACTCGCGAACAGAAGAATATCATGTAATGGAGCAGCGAAAAGAGTAACGAAACGAAAATCAAGTGCGAACACATGTCGCTCAGAGGAGAGTATCTTCTCGATTCCTTCGACAAACACTAACATTTTCTAATTATCCCCTCGTCTTCTTCTTCGTCTTTTTTTTTGCCCCCAGATGTGTTGATCCCTCCGAAATCAGCGAGCTCCGATGTTTTGAAGACAAAGAGAAGATAAATTGAAACAATCAATCGTTTGAAAACTAATTGGATGTCAAAAAATAGTGGATGAGTGAGTGAAGGAAAGAAAGAGAGAGATAGGAGTACTGGAAGGGTGGTGACACAAAAAAAACCAAGTGGACTCGACGAAAAGTGGTTGTGGAGTAGATCGAAACGATTTAATATTTCGAAACCTAACCTTTCTTTTCTTCCCGTTTCAAAAACTTTTTTGTCGTTGTCTGGAAGAGAGAAAAAAGCCAGATGGACATGACAAAAACTGCTTCTTCTTTTTCTTGCTCAGATTTAGTCGTAGGAGCCTCCCAATTGAATTGGCAAGGAGGGCGAGGGGAAGGCCGAAACGACGACATCATTGTTGCTAACTTCGGACGAGAAGAAATTACTCGTATGGCCAAAGTACATTGGAAACGAAAAAGAACTGATGGACCATCGAATTGGGCGAGGAGTGAGGAAACAAGATAGAAGAAAGTGATTGGAAAAAAGAGAAAGTGAATGGGGACACATGAACAGGTGTAGAAGAAGAAGAAGGGTGTCTCCGAGGAGAGCTCATTGAGCCCGGTTGATGGAAACGTGTATTGATTTGAGATGACAGAGTAGACAGGAAGAAGACGATTTTATAAGTATTCGACATGAGATTATTCCTCCGAGAGGAATGTTTGATGGGTCCGAAAGGTTCAGAAGATCTCGCGGAGGAGGGACTACGGTAGCGTTTCCGTGTGCATTGAGATGCAAGTTCGAATAGATTACGATGAGAAAACAAGAAAAACTAAATCATGCTTTGGATATGACTGATAATTGATTCACGGTACCAGCCAAAAAGATAACATACTTGGTGATTTTCAGTGTAAAACGGTAATTTTCGAGGAGTTGAAAAGTTACTTCTTATTGTCTGATTTTTCTGAAAAACTGTGGGCGTGTCAAGCAGCTTTAGATTTTCATGTTTGAAGTTGAAAACTTTTCACGAAAAACCAAGTCAGGTCAGTTAGGTCGCGTTGAAGAAAAAGGGCCAAAAAGGTTTGAGTTTAGCATTTTCCAAGAACTCGTATTCAATTGGTGCATACTTTTTCAACTGCTCAAAGTTAACCAATTTGCACTGAAAATCACCAAAATGCATACCTTCTCGGTCATTACTGTAAGTTTGGAGTCTCAAAACTTGACTGAAAAGATTGAACGTTCTTTGAAAATTGCGGAGCATGATAAGAGATAGAGCTCAAATCCAGGTCAGATCAGATCCAAGAATGAGTGACACGATAAATCATCAAACTACACTTGAACGCATGGTTGTAATAGAGTTCTTGAGAGCAAGAAACTTTCGTTTGTTGTCAAGCTTTGATTAGACGAGTTTCAAACTTCTAGAAGTTAGCTCTAGAGTTTCTGATCTCGTCAGATGAAAGATCCTAAAACCAGATCAGAACACAAACTTTTCAGCGATACACTGAAAAAAATCCGAGAAAGGAGATGATGAATGAAACAAAAACAAAATGTGAAAGTGTCTGTGGGGATTCCGAAGAGAGCACTCGGATTCTCTCCTCATCACGGTGTCATATTTCCGAAGGCAAGAATGAATACGTGCCAAATCATAGGAAGATGCAACGGAAAAAAGTTCAAAACATTGTTTTCTTTGAATTCCAATTGCTGCTTGCCCCTACTACTACTACCACCACTATACTACAAAACTCTACAATTAAAAACCGATGAGTGAGAGATGAATTCTTCGGGTCGCCCCGCGGCGGCGGAGGGTGGATGGGGGATGGCTCCAAGTGAGCCGCAATAAAATAAAATGACGTGTGAAAACGAGCGAAATGAATGAAACGAAAAAGAAGAAGAAGAAATGCTCGAAAACTTGCACCCGTCCAAAATGAAACCGCTCGGGATAACTCATCATCACATGTCGATTGAAACAGCCCACCCCAACAGTTGTGCACTTTTGAGCTCCTCCAATTATATTCCACTCAATTCTCACTCGAAAACTTTTTATAGCTACTTGGAACCGAGAAGACACAGAGTCAATCAAAAGCTCTGGTCTACTGATCGGAGAAAAGGTTAACACCTGAAGATTCCACAACTCCGAACTTCTCCTGGCAATCTGGGTCAAGATAAGATTGAATCTACTTTGACCCAGATTATGAAGAAAAAGTTTCTGTCGGAAAAGCGGAAGTTTAGCAAATAGAATCAGAATGTCTTCCACAATAATTTCTTCAGGTCACAACAACTGAAAATGGCTGAAAACTGGGTCCGGAAGAATTCTTCGTACCAATTTGATATTTATTTTGCTTCTTTCTTCGAATTTTACTGCCTTCCTCTTCTCCTTCTCCGTTTCTCCTTGCCATCTTTTGCTCTACACGAGACCCTTACAGGATATATAATACCGACCATAAAAAAGGGCGCGAAAATTAATTTCATTCTTCTTTCTCTTTCCTTTCTTTTATTTTCTTTTTTCGTTCTCCCATACGAGATGAGCAAAAAAAGAAGGGGTATCTTTCTAATTTTTTCCGATCCCATCTGCCGGAAGAACGAAAATGAATTTTCGAAAAAGGAGATACAGTAACTGAGGATCGGAAAATACCGAAGAATAGGAAGTAAGGGTGGAGGATTTATGGTGAAAGTTCAATGGGATTATATAATAGAAGATAGAGATCCCCACGCCTGGGATTTAGGATTCTGATCCTACAGAATCCCGAGTGCCGGATTCTGAATTCTAACCAAATCCAACTACTGGATACTACCACTTCAGACCTCTTCTCTTCGGCTAGAAAACTGAAAATGTCAAAACTCGGAAAGGCTGTCAGCGAAAAGTCTGAAAATAATCGGTCCGTCTGCTCGCCGTGTTGTCAACGACGTCGGTGCCGAAAAAATTTGCATTTGTTCGTGTCTTCGGCATCTTCTCTTCTTCTCCCGTCTTTCCTTCCTGTGCCTTTTCTCCTTTTTTCGCCGATTCTTACGGGCGGTGCTTTGCGTACAATGGCAAACGGAGAAAAATAGTGAAGAGCACGATGGGAGGAAAGGATTTAGAATAAGTAGATGGAAAGAAGGCAAGAAGGAAGGAGGAGAAGAATGAGTAAAGGCTGGAAAAATGAAAAAAAAACAGCAATAAAGAATCGGTTATTGAAAATTTGAGGTTTCGAAAAACCGAAAAGTTTGGAAAAGAAGGTGGAGTTGAGAGAAGGGGAACCTTGGTCAATCAATTATTCAACAACTTGGTTTTAATTCGAAAGTGAAAAAGTGCTTTGTCCTCGAGAACAAGACTCACAAAAAATGGCTCGCTCATGCAGAATGAAGTTGCAGGAAAGAATAGGTAGGTCAGGTGGGTCAAAGGTTCAGAGCATCAGAGAAATTCTGAATTCTGGATATGGACATATGGCTTCAGGAATATCAAAAGTATGCGTTGAAGTTGGCGTTGTGAATCGGAAATCAAAGATACTTTACATAGGAAATTGAGATTTCTAAGACCTTGAATCCCATAGGTCCAGAACAAGATGTATCAGAGGAAATGGATTCTGGTTTTGAATGCTGAGCTTTAGATTATTTAAACAAGAGGATAGTGAATTGGAATTCAAAGTTCTAACTGGAAGTTGAGTTTACTTAGGATCTAGGATTCTGAAGACAAACTAGTTCAGACTCAGAAACAAGTTTCGAAGAATCAAAGGAACTCATAAATTAGGTCAGAATGGAGCGCATCTCGAAATCTCGGATCTTCGTGTGCAGAAAAAGTCAATTAATCTGAATCTACTTCGAATCCCACATCACTCTGCTCAGATGGTGCTAACCGATAGTCGTTTTGCATGTAGATTGCCCGATTTTTCAAAAACATGCACCGAAATCAAATTCAGTCGGATAGGGGGATCGCGGAGGAGGAAGACTAGAAAAAATATTGAAAAAAATGGACCGACGGAGAAAAACTGGGTGGGAAGGGTCACACACTGAATATTGAATTACCCGTGTCGTCTCGATTTTGAAGACAATCGAATGATGAGAAAACTGATGATTTTCTTTCCAAAAGAACAAAAATCTCGAAAACTTTGGTTTCTAGACAGTGTTGTCCCAGAAAAGTGAAGGAAAACGTGAAGGTTGCTGGTTGCCGGAGGGCATCTTCTTCGTTTTCTTCTTCCAGGCACAAACATGAAAATTCTCAAGTGGTCCCCACCCGAAAACCTTCGGAGGGAAAAAAACTGAATGGACCGTCGGAGATGAAGAAGAAGAGAAGAGCGGGAGTTTTTTTACCAGGTTATTAGTGTATATATGTGTAGAGATGTGGGTGAGCGTGTGCCTCCCGTCTATCTATAGAGAGGGTACTCCGAAGAGGAGCTCACAAGGATGTGTCTCCTGTGCCACGACGGCGCAAGTTCATCAAGAATGAAAGAAAATGAAAGATGAGAAAAATGGAAGGGGAATAAGAAATAGGACGATGAAAAAGACACATCACACAGGAAGTAGAGGTTATATTGCAAAACTCGGCGAAAGGTGATGGCATAGGACGGATTGAGGAGAGTCGAAGGTATTGATGAACTTCAGCATCCATTCTGAGTTCAGTTCGGTCAAGCTGATTTGAAACCCACTGCCCAAACCAGACCAATGAAAACTTCAATCCACCAGAAGATATGAAACAGTTCAGCCAAACGTTCAGTGGAATTTGTAGAACAGGATTCAAGATTCAGAAATTTCCACATTCCTGGTGAAGGCATTCAAAAATTTCAAAAACTAATAGAAAAACTGAAAGTGATGAGAGAACCAAGACACATCACTCGAAGGACCCCTACATCTGCAATTGACACTTTCTTCAATGAGAAAATTTTCCGTTTTCAACTGAACTCAACCAAATGAAGATTCAAATGTTCCAGTTCTACTTTTTACTATGCTCTTTTCCTTTCTGAAAATGTGTGTTTGTTGTGTTGTGTCCAAAAAACGTTAATTGGCTTCTTCGTGTGTCCGATAAAAACACACTCTCGAAAAACCGGGGAGAAAGAGTCTTGGATTTACGTTTTTGAAGAGAGGGAGGAAGAGGTCCGATGAACATCGGGGAAAAGAGGAGGGCTCACATTAGAATATGATTAGCATAATTAGATAAATGATTGGTCAGAAAAGAAAACGAGGAATAAAGAATAGAAGAAGCCACGAGATTAACAATTTGTTTACATGTTTGCTGACCGATACATAAAATGAGAAATGGTACTTTGTTCTTCGTTCAAGAATACATACATTCAAGAGTCAAAAATGGAAAGTGGAAAAAAATAAATGATGTCACTTCCTGGATGAATAATCACAACTTCCACTAATTCACCCAAATTCATTCATTCATGCAAAGTGTTTCTCTGGATGTTTCTTTTTTGGCGCACGACGGTTTCTAAGCACTTCCCATCTGAAATGAAAACACTTGAAAAGGACTCACCTATTCCATCATCATCGTCTGTCATGTATCGGGTATCGTCGATGCATGATTCTGGTTCCGAACCCATCGATGCCACCGATGGAGATGATCGACCGGAGAGACCCACAGGGACTCTGAGGAAACTGTGCTGGAGGGATCCGTGAGAGTCGCCATCTTCATCTGAAAATAGGGAGTTTTTAGTATCTGGAAATCAAACGTGAGGGGTAAACTCTGTTTAATTCCTCCTTCATTTCTTCAAACCGGAAACAAACCCAGATATTAAATGAACTTCAGAGAAACCCATGAATCCATGAAATCCATGAAAATCCAAGAAATCCAAGAAATCCAAGAAATCCACCAGGAGGAACCCTATTCTGACCGACTATTCTGGAATTCGCTGTACAACCAGGCATCTGACAGAACTAATGCCTCCCTTTTTGAATCAGTCTCGAATGTATAATTTACAAAACGTATCATTGTCGTAGTCTTAAGGTACCAGATCCCTAACCTCGGATCATTGTAATTCACATGATATGCCCCCACCCTACTTCCCCCTACCTTAACCCAATTATTTTTCCATCGCCTACGCCTAGAACCTATTTTTCACGAATTGAATTTCTCGAAAATCTGAAAATGGATCCAATTTCAAAACATCGTCCTATTCTTCAACCCGTTTTCTTCAGCTTCTTTTCCCAATATTCGGTTTTCTCACACCCCTATCCGATTTCCGCAGTGGAATCTTTCTTCAGGTGTATCGGGTCAAAACATGACACATTCTAGCCTTCAGCCTTCAGCCGTCCCTCTGTCCCTTTCCTTTCGTCAGTACAGGATGTATGACAAGCAAATATTTTGCCCCGACGGAATCTCTTCTACCCGCAAGATTCTGCTGCTCTCCATTCTTCTATTTTCTAAGACTACTACCTGCGCCACCAGCTGCTTTGGCTGGTCCACTGGAGGGAAGAGGAGAATAGACAAGAAAGAGTCGGAAAGAAGAAAAGATTCTGATGAAACGCAGAATATTGAGACGAGGGGATGAGAGATGGAGAGAATCAGAGGCAAAACAAGTGTTTTGACACCACGAGCAAAAAGTATTGATTGATTGGAATTTGATTGGCAGGTCCATGGCTGGATCCGCCGGGGATGTGTGGGCAATCAAAAAGTACTGGAACACTTCGGAGGATTCTGAAAGGGAGAGATATGTATTCCCGCAGGTGAAAATGAAATCAATGATGAGATAATTCTAATGAACAGTTTTTGAATTCCAGTCGAACCAGTCTGTTATGGGTAAGGAGAGCCTGTATTCAAAAAAAATATCTTGACGGTGAGCCAAAATGAACTCATATGACTATCCCTGCTGACAGTCAATATCAGACATTTGAAGCTACATACGAATACAATGGTTCCGAAATCACAGAAATTCGCTCGAAAGTTTTGCGCTTCTCTCAAACCTCGGTCAGTCTACAGGAAGCAACAGAAATAATAACTTTGGCTTTAACTTTCGCCAAAAAATTTGTCCAGAATACTTCGGACCAAACTATTGTTTTCAGTTCTAAACTATCCACAAAAATAACCAAACCATTATTGTTCCTAGGTCGAAGTCTCCTCCGTCCACCACGTCTTCCAGGTCGCATCTCCGGTAACGTCTCCGTCCTCCGTAATCCATTCGCATCTTTTCCATCTTCTTTCATACTTTGCCATCTTACAACTGGACGACGTACTCGTTCTTCGTACAGGTCATCCAGTGGCTCCGGAGAGCTCTCCGTCATTTCTAAACTGTCACGAGATCAGAAGAATTCAGATGAAAGCGAGGTATCAAGGTAAGAGAAGAAGTATGGTAGATAAAAGGAAAAAAACACGGTTTCGTCATCGTTGACGACAAGGAATCCTCTGCTCCGGCTGGCCGTCGGGATAGGGAGGTACACGGGTGTCTGTCTCGATTTCTGAGTCTCCTGTGAGTCTCTATGTATACATTCTTCAAACGACTAGGAAACAAAAAAGATATGAAGAGATGAGACCACCGCTCTTCGAGAGGAAAATAAGAAGACTTTTTTCAAGTGGAGGTTCGGATGTGAGAAGCAGAAAAAAAACTGAAAGGAATCGTACTGATTTACGAGGTACAAGAAGGTAGGAACAGGTGGATCTCAGAGGAAGAAGATTCTTTGGAGAGAAGGCGGTTTTATTGAGCAATCAAAATGGAAGAGGTGTTTGTGGGCAGAAAGAGGGAGATGGAGGGTTCCAAGCTTTGATTTTTGAGAATCTTGAAGTTATTTGAACACGGGAATCTCCAATGAAACTACGAAAGTCCAACTCGTACTTGTTCCCGGATAATGGTCAAAATTCTCATTTTTACAATCTTGTCAGGTCAGGTTGAGTACAAATGTGTTCGAATTTCCAGATTGTTGTACCGCAGGTTTCAAACCCCGGAGATTTCGCATTTCGGCCGCTCAATGAACAGAAGAAATTCTGGACCCGGAGAAACCTTCTTATCCCTTCAGGATCTTGAACCCCACCCAAATCAAAAAGGTACCAATAAATCACAGGGACCTTTGAAAAAATGGTGAACCACTTTGCCAAGAGAGAGAGAGAGAGAGAGAACGTGACATTCAAAAAAACAATTCTTCTTATTGCTTCTGGTCCTTTTTCGTGTTTTTTCTGTTGCTTGCCGAAAAGGAACGGAAACTGGGAAGTGATAAATTCAATCATGCGGCTTTTTGGAAGAAAGTCTGTTTGGGGAGAAAAAAAAATGTCACAAGAAATTTCGGAATTCGGAGTGGTTGAGAAAGAACTCTCATTCAAGAGTTTCAAGTTTTATGAAGATTTACGAAAGGACGTTTTTGCAAAAGAAAGTGGTAGACTTGCAAACTTTTTGAGTTATGGTTGTAATTTATGGAGGAAGTTTTGAAGTTTTAGTATGGGACAAAAAAAATGGAGAAAAAAATGGATGGAATGTTAAAAACTTTTGAAAACTTCGAACTCAAACTGTTTCGTTCGAGAAAAACCGAAAATGTTTAGTTTTTGGATCAGGATTTGTGATGATTCAAATAATAACTTGGTTCTTGAAAACTTTAGTTTTTTATACTGTTTTGAAAGTGCAACTGATACCGGAATCTTGAATTATGGACGATGATTCTAAAAAATATTGGATAAAACCATGATCGGTAAGAGGGAAGCTCAGAAAATAAACCTATCCAAGTGGGAATCCCGACTAATTTTTAGGGCTGACAATGGTTCTAAAACCTTCCAGCCTCAATCATCAGAATAATTCAAATATCAACTGAGAATCTCGGAATCCAATTGATGAGCGAAATTTCAAAAATGTTGCCAAGTGTCTATTGGGGGTGTGTGAAAAGACACAATACCGGGCCTAAGCTAGAAATATTCGGGATGAGCGGGACGAAGTGAGAGAGTGAAGAAGTTCAGACAACATGTTGGTGCTGTAGGAGACCCACGTTATCCCGTGGGACGATGTGCCTGAGGGGCATCAATCGTGGGTGCTCCCACCAAGTTGAGAATGACGACGAATCCATGGGTTGGGTCTCTCTTCGCAGACAAGAAGAGAAACATGCAGAAACAGACGATGTGGTAAGAAGAAAGGTACACGTAATGTCAATGGAATAAAGGATTGGACAGAGAGGGGACAAAATGACATATTGGTTGTTTCTCGCTCCTGGAGAGCAGCTATAAGGGAGAAAAGAGTCATTATTTATAACCAGAGGACGGACTCGGAGTCTGTTATATTCCATTTTATACGGAGAACAACAAAGATGATGTTTTTCGTTCCTACCGACCGAGTGCAGTTCACTATTGTCAGTTTGTTCATCTCAAATGGAATTGAGCCGAAATCTGGACTCGGTGCACATCTTCCATCTATCGTATCGTGTTTCTTTTCGCTTTCTTTTCGTTTTTCGATGGTGATCAAAAAACTAGAAAAAGAAGAAGAACGACTCACTTGGAGAATGGAGATTGAAGTGGGCGTGTGAAGGGATCGGAGAGTTCGAACGAGTTATCTCGATGGGTGGCACCGTGCCGTTGTAGGTCTGAAAAAGGAATTTACTTTGGATGAAATGACCCTGAATCTTGGAATTAAATCACTATTTGGATTATGAACCAAGAAGTTTAGGATGTATGAAGTCTCGTCGAAGTAGAAAATATTCCGACTATGACAGATGGATTGTGGGAAACAAACCGTATGTTCTGCAAGGGCTGCAGGTCTATTAGAGGAAATACGGTAAATGACACCCCTCTCACTGTCAGTTTGACCGAATTTATCTCGGTTTCTGTAAAAAGTATCAAAAAGTGATATATTTTAAAAACTTTGATCATACTGTTATTATAAATTCGCAGTCTGTTGGCACTCTTTTAAAGGCGCATGGCGTTACTTAAAAGGATATCTCGCCGCGATTAGACATTTTTTCGGTCTGAAAAATGTGCGCCATCACAAGTTTTAAGATTTCACATCTTTTTCAGACGGTAAAAATGTCGAATCGTAGCGAGATATCCTTTTAAGTAACATCATGCGCCTTTAAAAGAGTGCCAACAGACTGCGAATTTATAATATAAACAGTTTGTTAGTTGGCAAGTTTTTGATACTAGTTACAAGAATCGAAACAAGTTTGGTCAAAGCGGCCGGTTTTCTACTCTGACTGCTTTTTTGGTATTTTTCGAGACCACTGGAGCAATTTTCAGGCCAATATTTCATTTTACAAAACTGAAACCCTCACCATTACATGATTCGAATCACCGCATACGCTGTCCCAATCGGAATTAAGCGACGCGGTCTCTTCCATAAACGATGGAAGAAGTGGAGTGGATGGTGGCTGGAAGAGAGGAATGATCTGAAAATTGGAAGAGTTTTTGGACTGGAAGGCATATGGATCTGCAACACAGAACGTGACACTGATTGTGTTATTGGGAACCGAGTCTGAAAGTGAGGATGCAATTTTGTTCTGGTTTTGAGGGAACAAGAAAATACATAAACAAGTTTTTCGGAGAAAATGTGAACAGAAATGTAAAAAGAAGAAGAAGGAAAATATGATATAGAATAAACATGTTCCAAAAAGTTATTATTGAATCAGGGAGTTTCAGAAGAGACGAGTTCTATCAATCCAATCTGGAGGGCTAGGAAATCTATGGAAGATCAACATTCAGTGGAAAAAGAACTGATGAAAAGTCGAGATAAATGCAATTAGTCCTCGTTTTTATATGACAATTGTCTTCTCTTTTTTCTCACCCTTCCCGTCAGACTCGGCCACAAAAACGACTTGATCCAGAGAAATCAATTAAAAGCAGACATGTGCCAGATGATGGGCACCCTCTAAAACCAAAGATAAAAACAAGGAAGAAAAAAGAGGAGAGTCTACTATAAGTAGGTCAATATTTCAGCCGATGACGTGGCAATAGATCATTTCTATGCCTGATGAGTAATAGCCGGTAGGTTTTGAAAGTGTTGCATGGCATATCACCTGGAATTTGACCTATGCTTTTTGCAAAGTAAAAAGCTTCTCCGATTTCGAATCTTAAGTTTCTCACACATTTCTCAAGATTCGAAAGATTTTGCAGAGAACTCTGAACATCAGATTTTAGATTCTAGATAGAAATCAAAGAATCGCAATTTGAACTTCTCAAGTTTAAGCTCAATGGGAGTCGTCACTTTAAAACGATCTCTCTTCATTGCCGGAAAAAAAGGAAGATGCATTTCATTCTTCTTCTTCCCCGCCTCCGATTGAGTCTAAAACTGGCAATAAATGGCTGATCTCACGTCACTTTGAGCTCCGATTTGGGTGCGGAATGAAATTGTTAGAGGACTCTGCGGAGACTGATGAACGAAGAATGAAGGTAAGTTAAGGGGTGTGTTACCTGCTGGAGGAGTATCAGATTTCAACAATCTTATCGTCTTTAGCCTTCTCTGTCTTTGTTTGTGTCTACTTTCATGGATGTTTTAAGAAAAGAAGGTAGATGTTCGATTAGGATTTTAAGATTTCTAGTGATTTCGTTTCAAACATAAAATTAATTGAGCACCAAACCTACATTCCCTACAAGTGAGACTACCTCGAAAACCTAGCACAGAGGTTCCTTGGATGGTTGAGTTGAGAATTGTCTCATAATCTGTCACAAGGTGAAATCGACCCTACAGATTCAGATTCCAGTACGAGAATTCTCAGACTGCTTTCTTGATTTGAGCGTTCAATGTTATCCATCATCCGAAAAGTCTACCTGATTGAACTTTCCCAACTTGAATCATTTGGGAATTTTGTCAATTTCCATTTCAGAATCTGAAACAGTATGATCAGTTTTACCTCGGGCCGAAACCAACTGAAGGAGCCGAGGAATCACCTTGTAAACGAAAACTACCTAAAAATCAAGAATGGAAGAAAATTTGGAAGCACCAGACTACCAGACTCCAAATCAAAGCACAAAGTTTTTTTTCGGAAGAGAGCAAAAGAGCGGAATGCAAGATAATCGAAAAGATTCCTCTTCTCATGGGTTTCATGAGATTCCACCTAGTGGAGTGAAGAATCTCAGCAGCATCACGCGTCTTTCTTCTTCTCGTTTCCCACAAAAAAGTAGTAAATCTTGTCCTCTTTGGTGTGTATATATGTGTGTCCATGATGGTCCCCATCCGAAAGGAGAGGCAGCCGGGAACGCTTTCCTTTAACTTCCGTTTCTCTTTCTCTCTGTTACACGGGGGTATTTAACACAAAGAGATACTATAAACAAATGGCACCACTTGGGGGGGGGGGGGGGGG